>JAQIWE010005098.1:0-10217 GCA_034698565.1 Campodea plusiochaeta
GGTGAATATCTCCACAACCGGTGATTTTTGGGAGGTAAGAAAAATAATATGAGTTATTTATATCAAGAAGATTAATAGCCTATTATGTTATAATATCAGAAAAGTCAATTTAGCTGCAGGTAACCCTTTAACAGTAAATTCTTTGAAATGAAACTAAATATTTTCTTTTCTTAAAAATCTTTAATTATCAATATTGTTTATAAAAGTGAGAAATTCATTAAGTTTATAAATATTCAATAAATTACTGTTTAAAATACAAATATACTTTGTAAAATACAACCAGTTAATACTACATAACAAATACTTTTAAATTCATTTAAAATACTCAATAAAATGTCAAAAATCTGTAAGTCGTATTTGTTTTTCGTTTTCGGTCAAAAATATTCTGAGAGCTCGATGTAATAAAGCAATTCCTAATTTTCTTCTGATGATTAAGGGCCATGACGAGGACGGGAAGGACGGGGTGTGGCCACGGATCTCGTTACTTAAATTATTCACTCCTGAAAAAGATGAGAAACAGACGAAATCAGTTTAAATTTGGTTCATGGTTTCATAGAAAATGAAACTAGAAAATGGTATGTCAATAAGCCATAGGGTGGAAAAAACGATTTTTAGGTGAAGACAAAATAATTTCAATTGAATTAGTCGATGGGCCTTGCCAGCCGTCGATGTAACTTCGGCAAAACCAACTTAGCGTTGGAGTCCGCGCTTAATGCTGATTAACGGACTACCTAGGTACCTAAGTAAGTAAGATAAACACATAACGTAAGTAAATGTGTTCATAATATTTATCCTCATAAATGATATCAATAAAGCTGAATCAGTGCCGTTTGATCATATTATTATTCCTTCTTTGTTGTTGAAATCCATAAACGAGTTCATCATCCCATATTGATTGTTCACTCTGATCATAATCCATATTCATTAGTCTTTTCACATAATATAGTATATACGGCATTAATTATCACGTCAGATATACTATAACATGACAAATCGTAATGCAACCATTTCACAGGTAGAGTGACAATAATCAAATACATCAGTCGTCATGGAGACTAAACAAATGGAATAGTTTTGAGTAATCGTATATTAATAACATTACAATGGAATCTATGTTTCCAATACAGTAATGCGTAGGTGGTTTAGAAAATATTATCTGCATCATCTACAGGGTGGCCCAAAGAGATCCTTTTAGAGAACGCCATGTTTTTTAAAATAATGAAAATGAAATGACGAAATAAAAAGCATTCAAAAGATTTTCTTGTTTTCTTTCCAAATATTTCTGGTTTTATGGTAATTTATGCCGTAATGCGGTCGCTACAATAAAACGTGAATGGCAGCTGCTGGTAGAAAAAGAAAATGATAGCTTAGGTAAAGAAACTAGAAAATGAGTTGAAGTGATTTTAATTGCTATTAAAGGATGTAAAAGATTAATAGATATATGTTATAGTTTATTAATAATTAATTTTAAAAATATATATATTTTGTTGGTGTTTTAGAGGAAAATACCGGTTGTTAATTTAGTATTGCTGTTTGTAGGAACATCCATTTACGGAAAACTTCATGTAAAACGGCTTAGCGACCGCAATACAAAACATTCTGCTGTTTCTGAATTATATACGATGAGAGATAAATCTTTACAATATACATGTATAGTATACCATGAGGACTGAAAATTCCCATAAAGCACTCTACATAGATCATTTTATTCTTCAAAAATTCTGCCTTATCTCATAATTTTATTCACTGGACTACATCAACCATTGTAAATAAATCTCGTAAGTCAATAATGCAACTCTACGTACTACTACGATATAGAGGGCCAACAATGAGAGTAAAAAGTATATATAAAGTTAAACATGTGGAAATAGTAGAATTTACTTTGTAAGAAAAGAGAGAGTTTATATTCTGTTGGAGTATATACAGAGAATACTTTAAAAGGACAATGAACTTTGTGACAAAAACTGTGGACAATGAATGCTTTAAGAACAAAATCAGAAGTGTACCTGTTATGATCAAAATAGTTAAAGTTTATAACTTTGAATGAATGCCTCGAAAAGTTTAATATTGGTGAAATTTACGATGTAGAATATTATAGTCCTCTATTATATTGAAATTTCACAATTAAAGTGCTGGAATTCATCATATAATACTATTGAAGCTATGTGATATGTGAGTTCTGTTTTATGTTTTAAAGCTGAGTCGTAGCTGCTTAAATAACAACTTTATTTTATTATTTAACTTACGTAGTAATAACACTATTGATAGTCGGGTTTTCCTCAATTAATTTATTTATAGTAATTGACTTTATATTAAGTTTATACAATTAAACTTCAATTTATTATTTACGAAAACTTTTAGAAAAAACGAATCGAACTATCTATTTATTTAATGTCAATAAGTCAATAACTCATTCATATAATTCTGCAACAATCCAAGAGTATTATATAACAAAACAGAAGTTCAGAGAATATGAGAAAGTTCATTGTTATGTTTGGAGTTTTATCAACAATAATGTCTATTTATATCTTACCAATTGCTTCATAATAAGGAAAGTCAATGTAGTACATACCTTTTATTAATAGACAGCAGAACATTTTCCAAGAACAGAGATTCTCTTGTTACAAGTTAGAGCACGAGTATTCTAAAGTCATATGATCATATTCTATGTTGCTATGCTGCAGTATAACTTAAGAATACAGAAAGAGTCATGTTTCTTGAGAATTTTCCTGTAAAGACTTACTCGGATGGTTTCAAATATACATAATGCCATAGCAACAAAGAAATATGAGATTTAGTGTCTGCTGTCTATTGTATATAAAGAAAATAATGTTTCTGCATTAAATAGTTTTCGGTATTATTTGTTGCAGTTATAATTATTATTGCAAGTTGAAGCAGATGTATATTTGCATTAGTGAGGTTTTTACAAAGCGGGGACTTCATAAAAAGAAATTTCAAGGTCAACATAGTTAACTTGATTGCATGGACGCAATGATTGTGACCTTGAGAGGTCTTTTTATAGATTCCATAGTATAGTTTACACCATCAGCTAAACCTTTTTTTTTTTAGTTTGAATCGATAAAAATATATTATCAACAGCTTTGTTGTAAGACAGCGCAAAGAAGCTAAGAAATACTGCTCTAAAAAATAACCATTAAATCAAACCAAAATGCAATTGAGAAATTGATACTTAGAACTACCCGTTAAAAATATATATATATATATATGTGATTATTAGTTATAATCGTACAATAATGCTCAAACTTCTAAACAGAAACGTCAAATGGGAAAATGTATAAAATTTGAAGTTATTATCTTTTTATAGTAATAAATCAATTTCCAATATTGAAGTACTGCGACTGAAATACTATTTAATTCAAAAGAAATATTGGCCAAATTCACTGAATTATAGTGAAATTCACTGAATTATCCTTTACTGTAAAAAATAACATCTTAACTGAAGAATTAAGGTTAATGAACCTGCTAATTTTCTTTAAACAATGAACAATTTGTAAAACTGTATCTTTTAAACAACCTCTTAGAATGTTAAATTATATAATACTATGCAACCTTCCAAAGAGTATCTTGGTGTCGCCATCAAGAACATTCCTGAGGTCACGTGACTCATTTCTCTTCGTTGTTGACAGGTAGATAGAGGAAACCTTAAAACAAATTTTTGGTCTGTTGAACAAGGCAATTGCCTCAGCACTCTTCTAGTATAGTCAGTAGTGCTCTGAGATTATCATGCAGAGAAGATCAAGGAGAATAGGAATTGGAATAGATAGAGCTCTAGATTGTAATAGATATAGTTTGATAAGTAACAGATACGTTTACTATATGGTTTATAATGTTTCAGATAAAAGTAATTGGTTTCAACTTCTTTTTCTCGAAATTAACTTTTCCTGATTGAGTACTTCGTTAAGATTTGGAAAATGTGTCAGCAGATGGTAAAAAGATCTTAAATAATCGAAAATTAGTCAATTTCTGAATATTCTAAAATTTTCAAAAACTCTACAGCGGATTGCAATAAACATTGTTAATTAAGATATAGCAAATTAAAAAGATACTTTTGGTGTTTCCAGATGTTCAGGAAATGAAGAATTTTCTACTAGCGGCGCCATTGCTAAATAGGAACAACATGTCTCGTTGAGACATTAACAAATGAATTAAATGTTTATTCATTCTTGCAGCAGGCATACAACGATAGTACAGTATTTCAACCACAGAACTGTATTTTCAATGAGACAGATCGAGTATTATACTGCCTCCAGTTCTTGTAACATTTAATTGCTTCATCGAATATAGAGTTAATAGTTCATAAAAGTGTTATTGCTATTACGATTTTTAAATCAAACTAAATTATTTACTTAATAAGAACGGAATATAAAACTGATGAAATAATTTTACATAATGAATCATCCGAAGATCTAACTTATTACAGATCACATATTGGAACCAATCCCTCTATGGGTTGCAGTACCATTAACCGTACCACTATACCTATCCCTGAATGACCTTTCATACCGTATAGCACCCTGCCCTTACTCATCTCCTGAACTGATCTGCATATATCACCCATACTACAGTGCTATATCATGCTGCCATCTATATGGTGGAATTGTAATTAAAGAGGTCATGGAAGATAATTAACACTTTCCTCTATTGATCGTATCATTTAATTATAGACAACATTTTAACGAAAGCCAATACACGGCTGGAATGCGAATAGAATACATTCCTCTATAGATTATCGTATTGGCTATGTATTACGTTAAGCAGGAATTTAACAGCATTTTTGGGGGAGTATCAGTTCGATTTATTGGTGATTATCTGATATCTATTTTAAATTTGGATTTGATTTTGAAACAGAATATTATGTTTATTTGTAAAGTTTGTCAAAATGGGGTAATAAAGACCAATAAAAAACTGTATATAACTGGTAATATTTCGATATTTATGTAATATCATTATCAAACAAAGTGTTTACAAAATATTTTGATTATATTTCCCTTCCAACAAAAGGTTCAAAATCCATACTTTGCTCTTTAAAATATATTGAGATGTCACATTTACAGTTAATGTAATAATCATATGCCCAGCACATAGTCCAGAAAGTAACAGAAACCGAACACACTATTTTAAAACAGTCTGAAAATGGACAACCCTTCAAGCCTACCTTACACATTTCAACTCTGACACTAAATTAAACAAACAACTTCACAAAAACCAAACAACAAATCAACACTTTAAAACAACAATAAATTAATCCAATGGTAGCTTAACATTCATCAATCAGTAACTATATCCAACTGATGATTAAAAGACAGTTACTGTACACAAGGCCATTCATCTATCTTGTGGACTACTGCCAAAAAGGGAACTAATCACTTTTGTAAACAATTGGTTGATTTTTGAAAAAGGATTTTCTGCTTGAGAGAGTTTTATGTTATTAGACTTATCATGGGTTTGAATCTTTGGAAGTAATTTTTCTCCAATTATTGTATGCTACAGTTGTTACAAGTTATTTTATTTTGGAGAATTAGGAAGTTTTTTATCGGGATCGAAGTTTGCTAAAAATGAATTTTAAGATTGTATGCCTACAGATTATTAAAGGGTTACCTGCAGATAATGAATTTCCGGTTATCTGTGATTTTCTTGTACCTTATATTATTAAAAAGTTGACATTTTTTGACTCAACGGATCAAGAGATATTTTTGTTTATAGTCAATGGAGTTTCCACAAGGTAGCACAAAGCGACCTGCTTAATTTCGCTGCCTTGCGAAAATATGCAAATTATCCGCTGAAAAACACATATATCAGAACACATATCTATTAGGCTACGTAGTAGCAAAACTGACTAAAAAATAATGCAAATTAATCATTTTATTCATATATCAGCAGTTGGAATCTTGTTTTGGGCTCCGCTACCTTACAGCTTATTTTCTTGCATTTTCTAAGGTGAATATCTCCACAAGCGGTGATTTTTGAGAGGTAAGATAATAATACGAGTTATTTATATGAAGAAGACTAATATTATGTTATAATATCAGAAAAGTCAATTTAATGCAGGTAACCCTTTAAGTCCGCAGTTAGCTGAGGTCTATTTCAGCTGTAATATTTTATGTCTTCCAAACACCTTAGTCACTTTGACAATATTTTCCAAACACCTTAGTCACTTTGACAAATTGCTGTCAGTTCAATGACTATGAAAATATAAATTATTAAAGATTAACCCTTCAAGTAGTTTTATCATTTAAATTTCTCTGACCGAAAAGTTCACAATTAAAATTCAAAGAAACTACCTCAAAGCGTGAGTTTCCACCATTTTTAAATGCCTCTGCAGCTCAGCAGAACTTCATTTTTATATATATGCCTCCAGAAAGCAAAAAACGCCATTGTATTTAGAAAGATGTCTCTGATTGGTCTAAAATGTCAAAATAGTTCATCGATACCATCAGTAGCCAATCAGAATCATTGATTCAAAGAAAGAATGATTTGTGTATATATATGGTAAAACGACTTGAGACTATGAAAGGAAATGGTATTTGCATATAGGCCTAAGTACGGCAATACACTACAGGTAGAGAATAAATTCGCATATTTATACGGCAATACAGCTTAAAGGGTTAAAACTATTGTTAGAAAATTACCCCCTGAAAAATCATACTTAACTGGTAAAATAATTACAAGCTAATTTTGTCTCTTTTTAACTTTTTCTGAAACTTTCGTCATAAAAGAGCTATAAAATCTCTAACTTTTGAATATTATTTACATTCAACCATTTGCTCAGTGAATCTTAACCCCAGATTCCCAAGAAAATCATAAATACCTCATGAATCGTAAATATTCTTCAGTTTAAAAACACTTTACACAAAACTCCGTAAAACTACCAAAACACAATATGTCCCACATTAAGATCTGGAATTATAACAATCTTGAGTTGTAAGCCACACTGTCTCTAACATTTTAAAGTATTCAGAAATAATGGCATCACTCCAGGGCTTGGCAGGTGTAGGAAGAAGTGTTTTTTTTTTATTTAAAACATTCGAGTAATTGGCTTGCTGTAGTATATTCTGATGCTTTTTACGCTGACAGGGTTTTGGCCTTTTAAGCATTGTTAGTTACAATTAATAGTTAAGTTGTTCGTAGTCAGTGACCGTAGTAACGTTTAGTAAGTCTAGGTTGTGTCTTAAATGTCAATGTTTCACTTGGTTTTGATTACAAAATAAAAGTAGTTTAAAAAAATTATGCAAAACTAAATTTCCTCTCGTTACTTAAAAGTGGTTGTAAACTAAAAATGTATGTTTATAATCAGTATATAGCCTCTAATGCTATTCATGACTTGCACTGTCATCTGGCAAAAATACGTTTTGAAGCTGGAGATCTGAAATTTCAGAGATTTATTGAAAATGATGTTTAACAAAGGTAGTGAAAAAGTTTTCACCTCCTGTGTGAAACGATATGGAAAACGTCATTTCAAAAAATCGCTGAGCAAAAACTAAGATACTTAGCGAACTGAAATTTTCAGGAATGTTTTATATCGAATTGAAGTTCAACATACAAAAATATCAGATCTCTAACTTCATAAATTGTGATTTTAGTTCTTCGATGTCATCATGCGCAGGTTATGAACTTATGTTTCAAATGATTAAACCATAACCTGCTACCATTCATAATGTTTTTGCTAAAACGTCACATTCGCAAGTACAAAAAATCATTTTAAATCCGAGGGAAGTCTACAAACCCTTCTGCCTAGGCTATAGGTTTACTTTTTAAAAGCAAGTCTTACAGAAACACTACGGTACTGAAAAGTATAGGTCTGCTTAATTTAGAAAGGACTAACATAGGCCTACCTTAGGATCTGTTTTCGCTCACAAGCTTACCATAGGATTCAAAAGAGCGCCTGTAAGCTTAAACTGGCTTTTGATTTTCGTCAAATTAATTTAGCTTCCAGATACTGTTTCATATGTGTTTTCGCTTAGGCTACGTAATTAACATACAAAGGACGTTAAAATTAGCACAGAATATTAAATTTAGGCCAAGTAGTTACATAAAAATCAAAACGTCCTTGAAAAGCTGTCTGCTAAAATCAACAAAGTAGAAAACAATCTGGAAAAACTCGCTTATTCTTACACATATCTACACAAAAATAGTATTTCTAGATGCTACTTAACCTATTAAATCCAATTTTATCTACCTATGAGGCCATACCTTTTATATTTTGGCTATTTTTGGTAACAATCCCTTTTTTTGCATAGACATCTTTCACACTTTACGTTGACTAGGGGGGAGTCGGTATGCAAAAAGAGCGCGAAATTAGAAAATAATAAAACTCGTCGTGAAGTACGTGCAGAACGCAAAACAGTGTTGTCATATGTTACCAATTTCAAATAAAATTTGTCGATTTTGAACTTTTCAAAGCAAAACATTGTTTTAATAATTTATTAATTCATTATTACAATTAAATTAATTAAATTGTTGCCATTAATTTATTTATTAAAGCTAATTATTTTTCATTTTCTTTTCTAACGTATTTCTTTACAAGAATGAGACTTTGGCAAATATTTCTCCATATTTCTGCCCATCATTTTGGTGAACAAATGGGCCACATCTGTGACATCACACCAAGGTTCAAACTGGTCGCGTGATGTCATTTTCAAAACAAAGGAATTTCCTTTTCATAATACTGTCTGCAATACTATTTATATGAATAATATACAGGATGTAAACAAAATGTTATTTTAATGTAACTACGGTCATCTACCGACGCAGTAATGTAACTTATTTTATATTTCTTAAAGGCAGCGGCGGATTTAAGCACAAGCGCTAGCTTGGGGCCCCAAATTGATTATATAAATTCAGCAAAAATTCCTCCCGTTTTCAAAAATTTCTACAATATATTATATTTATTTTTTCTTCATTGGTTTTGTGTCTTTTATATTAATAGTAATTTATTTATCACATCAAATTCTTCAAAAATTCATAATATGCTGCTAAAATTCGCGAAATTCGTAATAAAAATTTAAAATTTCTCCTAAAAAAATGCTTAAAATTCACCAAAAGTCAAAATTTAAAACTCTAATTGCGTCCTTGCAATTACACAGTTTGACATAACTTTTCTTAAACATGGAACTTCTTCACATAATTATAATAAGGGGTTTAGGACCAATCAGATAGAGGAACATATAACCCCGGGGTCTCGCCTTTCTAGGGTTTAAAAAAAGAGGAAATTTCCACAAAATATCAGTAAAAATTATTTAAAATAGGTATTTTTCACTAAAGACATTAAAATTTTCTCCGCTCGCGCCAGCCATGATGGCGCTTACTCGGAAGGTCTTATCTGCATTGACCAATTTAAAGGGAAGGCTAAATTAATGGTGAGTGACCCAGTTCGGCAGTCTTTTCTGAAAGGCCCTGTTTCGGGACCTCTTCCTGATATTGCGCTTGGGGTCTCCGAAACCCGCCTCTACTTAAAGGGTTACTTATTGCAGCTAAATTGACTTTTCTGATATTATAACATAATATTAGTCTTCTTGATATACTGATCTAATAATTTTGGAAGTTAGCTATCTTGACTATTCAGCCACTCCTGATATTATGTCCATTCCAATCGATTCGAATTTACGAGTTACAAACTTGCACTTTTATACAAATTTATGATTAAAATAATTTTGGAAGCGAGCGAATTGAATTCTCTGAATTCAATATGTTTGTTTTGTATAGGGAATTAGGAATATGGATATTGGAATCGGAATTATAATCGGAGTTTAATCCGTATTTTTATTGTATCCGAATCAAAATTGGGATTAATATTTTTCAAGGTATTTTAATCGGAATTAAAAAAATTATTGATTAAGTTATTTTAATCCTAAATCCATATTTTTTTTAATTCTAATTAATTCATATTTTCAGTGGACTGGAATGGCTTCCCCAATCAGGAGTGGCTCCAGCTTCTGCCCCGACGGGGAATCCACCTTCCCCGACAGGGGCGGCACACCAAAAATATTTTCCATTTCCTTATATGTAATTCAGAGGCGATTAGATCGTGCGAGAGATAATAAAAATATTGAAAACTTCCAATGAAAATCACTTTTTTTATATATTATATTTGTTGCCGTTGAATTTTTCGTCCTCTCCTTTATGTCATGCCGTTTTAACAAAACAGTCAATTAGAAATGTCAACATTGAAAAACTAAATACAGTAAAAAAAACAGTAT
>JAQIWE010005099.1:0-10217 GCA_034698565.1 Campodea plusiochaeta
CAGGTAAGGTGGCAAATCATTATTTTTATTTTGGATTGCATTCGTTATGATAGTATTCAAATATATTTGTGAAAAATACCCTGATTAATAAACAAAATGGCCACCTGTAGAGACAAAAAGTTCAGTTTGTTTAATGATAATTATAATTTAACAATTGACAAGAGCTTAAAAACAAATATCACTTTGGATTATATACATGTGAAACAATATTTATCTATTTTATTATGTCATAAATGTATCATGCCAATGATTAAAAAAATAATTAAAATCCTCATCACATTTTTGGCCGTAAACCATCTACTAAATATAATATAGACTACAGATATTGAGTAGTTGAGTATAGGTATTGAGCAGTTGAATATAGGTGCAGATTCCAAGTCTTGAAGAAACGTTATTCAGTGCAGGAAAGTGTATTGACGTACACACGGGGGCCGTCATTATACACGAACGGCATGGTACCTTAACATGGTAAACGTGTTTTCTGCTTCCAATATAATTATTTATTTTTAATATACATACAAAAGTAATATGTGAAGTGGAAACATTTCGAGTTATTCACATAAATAGTAAATAGCAAAATTGGGATCGAATTTCTTTTCAAAAAAACTCATTATGATTTTTTGATATTTTAAGTTTTAAATCTAAATAAATATGTATTGGTGTACACTTTATTAAAGTTGAAGGAACCAGGAAAGTTGAAGGAACCAGGAAAGTTGAAGGTACCAGTAAAGTTGAAGGAACCAGGAAAGTTGAAGGTACCAGTAAAGTTGAAGGAACCAGGAAACATGAAGGTACCAGGACGTTTTCCAATATATGGCAGATATCATCATATTTTCTGACTGCTTTCATGGTGTGATCGGAAGTTTCAATAAACATTCACCACAAATATTTTCCAAAATATTGGCCCTCTGATCACCCTGCTAATTCCTTATCCTGTGATTGGTTAATTTCCATTTCCATACATGTTGTATAGTGATCGGTCATTGACTCCTATACCGGTTAACTATGTTAAACACATATATCAATGAAACTCACGGTTTCACTCGATACTTCTGCCCATGTTGCAAAATGTTTGTTTTGAAATTTTAATTTATGTGCTGGTAGCATAAGGGGAAATGATTTTTGTATTGTTTGAAATATTGGAAGTGATTTGTCGAAGCTTGGATTTATGTTGGATTTTTTAATTAATAAATTTAATTAATTTTAATTGTTTTCTGGTAGATTTTAATACAAATATTCCAGAAAGGAAACTCTGTCATCCGACATGAAAATAAAAGATTTAGATCTCTACTTGCTTTTTTCCCTTTTCAACCAAGTTTAGTTTAAAAAAAACATTAACAGCAGTTTTAAAATAAAAAATACGGAGAGACAATTGATCAGCTCCTCGCAAATTTGAGCAAATCAGAAATTCCATTATTTTAAAGGTTTCTTTCATATAAAATAGCGCTGTTGAAAACGGTTACTGAAGAACTATAAAAGTTAGAGCGTTTTAAATCCAAATGTAAACATACATTTTTTCGTCAATGTTTTTTAGCGAAGAAGAAATATTACTGCAAAAGAAAAAAAATGTTTTTATATTTATTCGCATTTTGGTTGCTTAAAAAACACCATATTGAACATAAATAATGAATCCATTCCTCTCGAAGATTTTATAATGGTCAAAGTAGAGTCGATTTAATTTATTTATATCAATATTTCTTTGTATTCTTTATTATTATTTAGAGAGGAATTTTCCTATATTTTTCAAATGTACTACAAGTAACTTTTATGACAATTTTCAAAATGTTATTTATACCATGGTCAGAAAATATTACAAAAATCAAATATTTTCATTTTGAAATTAAAATATACACTGTACATAATTATCAAAATTCTTGATCTCTGTTTCAAGTTTTCTAGCTGCGATGGAATGGCATTGATAGACGTTATTTTGAGTATTTGAACTATTAGCTAATTATTAATTATATAAAGAAAAAAAATCTCTATTTATTTTGCCGAAATTTTTAAACGATTATGAAGAAGTACTATAGATGCTAGTTAATATCAATTAAATCAATATTGTATTTTGCAATAATAATAACAATTATCGTACTACAGTGTCAGAATCAAATATCAAGTACTTCACCACTGAAAATTAAATACGAATGAAAGTTTTATAGTGAAACCTGCAGAAGAAAATTAAATTAATATTCGCCAATAGTTGTTCAGCAATTTTCAAAATAATCTCATTAAAAATAGGTTTTCAAACTTAAAATTCCAATATTTTAGCACTGTGTTTGCATAAAACTGTTCAAACATCTGAAAATAATAACTTTTTTATAACATTCATTCAATACATCTTGCAGAATTTTCTCCAACATTTTTTCTTTAGGTTGCAGCTTTATTATTTTTCCTTAATTTCTTTCAAAGAAGGCATTTCAGAATTTTCAGCAATGTTAAACCCCAAAGACGAAATTTTCTTGAGTACCAAGAAAAATAGTTCCTTTAGTGCCGAAAATTCAGTATTTCTATATAAAACTTCAATTCCTGAAGTTAGCGTAGAATTTTTGGAAACATTTCGTCGGCTTAGAATTACAAGGTTCCAACTACACTTCTGGCCGAAATCACTTTTATATGCTTTAAAACTGTATTTTTTCCATCGGGAAGTCATCTTTTCCAACACACATATCCCGTTTTACTTTCTTTGTTCTCTATTGTACTTGCTTTCCCAAGAGACCGATAAGCTGTGTTGGAAAAGATGGCTTCCCGCAGGAAAAAAATACCCCTTTAAGCCTTGGGTGGCAAGGTTTTAAAAATTATTTTACATTAAGAATACACTATATTGTGAAATAAATATTGATTGTATACCAAGACTTCATTCAAGTCATATAACTTTATATTTAGAAAAGTATACCACCACTGAAACAGAATATTTATTCCCCTGATATGCTGATTGTACTAAATATTACAATAACTATTATCTATTAAAAATATGAAAACCTATTGTATAATATAGTACTGGAGCACAGGGCTGGGTTTTAAATTTTGTACATCTTGTCGATTTCTGTTAATTTCAACACATTTCTTTAAAGGGTTACCTGCAGATAATGAATTTCCCGTTTTCTGTGATTTTCTTGTACTATGTTATTAAAGAATTTTTACAAAAAGTTTGACGTTTTTTGACCCAACGGATCAAGAGATATTTCTGTTTATATAGTGGATAGATTTTCAACAAGGTAGCACAAATCGACCTGCTGAATCTCGCTGCCTTGCGAAAATATGCAAATTATTCGCTGAAAAACACAAATCAGAACACATATCTATTAAGTAGTAGCAAAACTGACTTAAAAATAATGCAAATTAATCATTTTATTCATATATCAGCAGTTGTCTTGTTTTGGGCCACGTTTGCTCCGCTACCTTACAGCTTATTTTCTTGCATTTTTTAAAGTGAATATCTCCACAACCGGTGGATTTTGGGAGGTAAGAAAAATAATATGAGTTATTTATATCAAGAAGACAAATATTATGTTATAATATGAGAAAGTCAATTTAGCTGCAGGTAACCCTTTATAATACCTTACCCTGTCTTTCCAAAATTCTCAAACATGTCGAGCAGATTTTCTGTAGTTTTCAGTCCTTCTTTAGAAGTTATTGGTTTTACTACTTTACATGTAAATAAAAATGCAAGGTCCTCAGCATGACCAACCCCTGAAAAACAGAAAATTCTTAAAAACAGATACAGGAAGTATATGATGACATTATTATACATTCAGCATAAAATTTTATCAGGTATTAATGTGTAAATATATTTTTCATTTCATTTTATAAATAGGTATCATTGTGATAGAGAATTTAGCCACAAAGTTATATACTTCATACTTTATTATTGTGAATAAAAAAAGTTATTAAAATACCAACTTCTTCACGTGATTAGTCAAAACACAGCAAAGAATTTTGTATTCATATTTTGCTATAATATAGAGCTGATGTAGGTCCATGTTATCAATAAGTAATTTAAAATAAAAATAAAATCAATGAGGTAAAAATTTTCTTCTATAAGTTGGAAATAAAATAGCACTTCTAGTATATACAATTTCTGATATTTTATTAAAAAATGTTGTGTTTTTATTCACAATGGTCACGATGATTTTTTTTTTTTTTTTTTGAAAACCGAAACCTGGTCGGTTTAATAAACATTACAATAAGAACGTTAAGGCAGCTTTTATTTCATCATGGAAAAAGTGTTCTTCTAGAATATATCCAATACATTAAAATTATATACAACGTTAATATTTAGATGGTTTTACCCCAGCGGTTGATATAAAAATAAAATACAAAGAAAAATTTTGACAGATGTGTAATATTTTTCTTCGTATTTTATTCTTATATCAACCGCTAGGGGTAAAAACCATCTAAATATTAACATTGTATATTGTCCCCCTTTGCCTTCTCTATAAATACTTCTACTATATAATTCTTACCTAATCCAGTAATATTTCTATTTGCTTGAATTACAGACATAATACTGGTCCCATGACCAGGACTTTGGGTTAGATTGTACATATACATTGGTGACCTCAGACAACCTGACCTTTGCATTATCTCAATAGTTTCCATTGCTGGACAAATGAAACCTCTCTGAGAACCGATCTGCATTTGATAAAGAAATACGGATAAAAATACCACTAATAATAATAAATTATTACATAATAATACTCGATTTCTGACGATTAACAACAGTTTTGCATCAATGTTAATTATTAACTTCAACTAATATATATTTCTACAGTTCAGAAAAAAATTTAAACGTGATCACTTTAAATGATTTACAATTTATTGGCATATCATATTTTCAAAATTTATAAAAGAAAATAAGGAAGATATAGTATTGCATTATTCAAATATACTTCGCACGTAAACATAAGACCCAAATGTATTTAGCACATTCTGACAGTTCTAATCCCCTAACTAAGGTCCCTGCTATATTGATATAGTGTTTCCAAAATCTTACGGACTCAAACTGGTTATGTCTTCAAACTATTTTGACGGGTAAACCCATTGCTGACCACTTGTTTGGGTGGTTCGAATTGTGTATTTTCTGTGCAAGTCCCCGGCTGGTCAAAGAAAACAAATACAGTAAGTCAACAAAGGATGTGATAAAGTTACCACAACCAATCAGTTCAAATGCGGCTAGCTCAAAAGAACTAGAAAGTTTGTAATTTGGTAACTTATCCAAGAAAGAATCAACTTAATGATAATAATTTCTCATTTAAATAAAATGCAAACAAAATTGAGCATGGGTCGTGGGATTCGAGTGTCCTTGTATATCAATTCTTACTACGTCGTGAAGCTTCTTTTCTCTTTTATGTTTTCCACAAATTTCCAAAATGAACCCTTTTACAGGTTATGAGATGAAATAATATAAAATTAAGTAATGCTCTTTGCAGAATAATCAAATCGAAGTCATTAGGTACCCTTGTTTTATAGAGTGATGGAAACTACAAGGAAATAAATTTTACGATATCTGTTTACTTACAACTGTGCAAAATAAAATAAAATAAAATACAAATACGCATTACGGCGTTCATGACGAAAAATAAAATGTAAAATATACGAAACCAGTCCCGTAGGCAACTGGACAACTTTTTAAATAATAAACTAGATCTTTTAACTCATAGGTTAAATAAGTAAATGACAAAATAAACAGATTATTAGATAAACAAAGACTAAGGAAAAATAAGTAGAATATATGGCGAATTGTTCACTTCAGCGTCAAAAGCTGTTAAATGATCCTACGATAAAGTTATTTTATACCTTACAATCTATGTTATTTACCTGCTATAGAAAAACTGCTATAACATAATAATCTTTAGTAAGTGAGGGAAAATAATCTTGTGAAACAAAAAGCTCTTCGAAAAGAAATCATATCAAAACCTAGATATGTACTTTGTTCCAAATGACTATTTACTTAATAAAATTTACTATATGTCTTTGCAACAGCGTTCGCGCTGTCGCTCGCCAATTTCGCCAATGGCGAATTATTTTATGAAATGGCGAATTTATATACAACAAATTCGTCAATGTGGCGAATTTTATTTTTGATGAAACTATCATATTTTACTTTTTGAATTACTAAATTATAGGTCTATCAGTTCTTTTTTTTTGTATTTTTGTCAAAAAATCCTAAAATGAATGGAACACCATCCAGATGTGAAATAGAGCCCTTTTTACTTGAAGAAAGATCATTTGTGACCCCTCCCGCTTACCCGACCTTTTTCTGTCTTTAAAAGATTTATGACTGGAAGGAATGGAGAGTTCGCGGACGGTGTTGTAAGAGTGTGACATACTGTTTCTTTACTGCAGCAATGTATACGACTACACGTTCACTTTTACTTTATTTCTTTAAACCCATTACAAACTTTAGCCTGTTTTCCTGTGAATTGAACATCAGAATAATATGTGCTTGACAGAATGCACGTCAATATGCTGCTGGTGGAGATTGTAAACTTTTGAAATTGCAATAATGCAAAACTCATTGATTAATAATTATATTCATCAAGAAAAAAGATGAAGAATATCTTCCAAATAATGTGTTAATGATAAAATATTCTATTAATTTTTCCATATGAATTGTTTAGGGTATGTTACAAGAGATTCCAGTAATAGTTTTAGTCTAGTAGGAACTTTTTATCATCACATCAATATTATGAAAATATTTTATCTGAATTATCGACTTCAAAACTCGTAGTTGTTATCACAGTACATTAAATTGGTTTATTTTGGATTTATGTACTTCATTTTATTTATGCCTAACAAAGTAGCAATACCAGTTAATCATTATGATGGTTATAACCGTTTTAAACTATTCCACATTATCACCATTTTAGTAATATAAAAATAATTCGTGTAGTCAAACATAAATTGTGCTAATAATTTTTATCCGTAATAATTATATTGCAAAAAGTACTATATATAAAATAATCCATACTGTATATAGAAATCAGTATATTAGAAAGTATATTTTGGCAAACTGAACAACAATTGAGAATTCTAATTTCAATTTACTTTTGGCAACGCTGGTGGGAGATTGGGTTGTCAGTGTACCCAATAATTAACTTCTTCACACCCGCGTAGTTCTAGTTAAAAGACAATGCTTGAATAATGCGAACAATAAATGTCAATAAAAAGAAGAAAGGAGATTGATGAAGAATGGACAGAATTCACAGAAAGTTTAACTTTTTTATAGAGGGCAATGAAACAGTGTTATACTGAATGTCAGCCCTTCATTACGCCTCAGTTCGTCAGTGGGACAGTTTTATAAAAGTGCGTATACGAAGATTGATAGTGTAAAACCGGGTTATTTAAATTCGACCAATTTTGCAGTGCAAATTTGCAATGGCTGAAGGAGGTAGTAATGCAAAAAAACGCTCAGGCACGTTACTAGACTTTTTTAATAAACCTAAACGAAATCGCGCTGTTGAAAACATCGAAAGTAATAATCCAGTAACAGATAATACAGTGGCTGAAGAAACACAAAGTGAATCAAACGCTGGTGAGAAAAAAGTGATCGAAATCATAGAAACATCCCGCGATACAAGACTTAAAACCTGTTCTTTTCGTATTGAGTGGAAAAATGAATTTCCTTGGTTAGTTTACGACGATAGTGCAAATACTATGAAATGTAGTTATTGTTTGGCTGGAGGACAATCCAATAAATTTACAGATGGATGCAAAACTTTTTTAAAAGACTCTCTGCATAAACACGTGAAATCCAAGCAACATCAACTGGCCACACAAGTGAAATATAAACATCAACCGGAACTCAAGAAAGCTCTTATTAAAGTAAATTCAAAACAAGAAGCTGCAGTGACTGCTGCAATGAAGTCGGCTTACTATATTGCGAAACAGGACAATGCCAGCGATAATTTTGAAGATCTCATTTTATTACAGAAGGCACAGGTAAAACAATTCTCCTTAAAATTATATTGTAATTTCTATAATGGTGGTGGGTTTATTTCAGGGACTAGAATGCTTGGAATCACTGGCTGTTGACAACCACACATCCTATACACATCATGAAAGTGTAAAAGACATGCAAGAAGCTATGGCAGAAGTTCAAAGAGAAAAGGTCATCTCAGAAATTAAAAATTCTGTGAAATATGGCCTCATGATCGATGAATCCACCGATAGGAGTACAGTTCAAACTTTAATCATTTATGTTAAATATCAGTTCAATGGAGAATCAAAAACATCTTTTCTATGTGTTTGCGAACTGGAAAAAGCTACAGCAGATAAAGTTTTTGAGACTTTAATTAATGTATTAAAAGAACATTCATTAGATCCTAGTAACTGCTGTAGTATTGCTACTGATGGAGCATCAGTGATGACGGGTGTGCGTGCTGGTGTTGTTGAAAAATTTAAAGTAGTTAGCCCAAAAATTATTGCTACTCATTGCATTGCTCATAGATTGTCTTTAGCTGTTTCGCAAGCTGGAAAAAATATCGCTGATATAAATGTCTACGAAAATAATCTTAGGGCAATTTTTAAATATTACAGCAAAAGCGGAAAACGAGTTGCAGCTTTAAAGGGAATTCAAAAAATATTAAATTATCCTGTGTTAAAGTTTAAAAAATTGTTTGAAATACGCTGGCTTAGTCTGGAAGGTTCTGTAAAGGCTGTGTTATTGAATCTGGTGCCTTTAATGTCACAGCTTTTACAGGACAAAAACAATTCCAAGTCTCGGGAACTTTTGACGAAAGTGGCTAATTTTAAATTCCTTGCGTTAACCCATTATTTGACAGATATTCTTTCAATTACCGGACACCTGTGCAAGATTTTTCAAACTCAAAATATTGAATTTGCGTATGTATGCAAATCAATTGAAAGCACAATATTAGCATTAACTTCATTTAGAACCACGAATGGTTCTGCTCTAACAAAATTTTTGTCCGAAATACCCGAAAGAGTAGAAGACGATGACATCAGCAGTTTTGAATGGCGGGGTTATGAAATTGAAGATTCTCATGAAATGAGGGAGGAGTTTCAACAAGTAAAGTCAAATTTACTAGAAAATATTATTATTAACATAAAAGAAAGGTTTCCTGTTAATGAAATTCTGTATGCATTTTCATGTTTTGATCCAGAAGAGATGCCTGAAACAAATGATAAAAATTACAGTTCTTACGGCAAGGATCAGATTAAAAAACTTGCAAATTTTTATGAAATTGATGAGATAGAACTGGACACTGAATACTCTTTATTTAAAGGTATACTATGTCAAAACTTTCGCGAAACAAAATTTCATACCATGTATCAAAAATTGTCCAAAACAAGCACGCTTTCCTCTGATTTTCCGCATATTACCGAACTTTTAACCAAAAAAACATGTATTCCAATTAGTACAGTGGATTGCGAAAGAGGTTTCAGTAAATACAACAACATAAAAACTTCGCTTCGCAACAGATTACACGTCAAAAGCGTAAATACCTTAATGATGATGTCTTTAGATACCCCTCCCATCAAGCACTTAAATACATTTAACTTTAAGGCTGCATTTGAGTTTTGGCACTTGAATAAAAATAGAAGAATTATGTAAAATTACAATTATATTTCCGTCTTTCATATTAAATTTTTTTTGTTCAATAAATAAGCTGTATTAAAAACTCTCTTTATTTTTTACCACCTATTTTTAGTTACATTGAAAATACAGAATTTTGTGTATGTAATTATTGGCGAATTAATTTTCGTATTGGCGAATTTTATTTTAATAAATTCGTCATAGTGACGAATGTTTTTTAATCTCCAGCGCTAAGCCTGGTACACGCTCCCTAATGCAAAGTGTTAGGGTGAGCTTTGGAAAGCCGAAGGGTCTTAGGAGACTAATAAACACATTTTATATATTACAGACCTTTTATTATGCACTCCTACATTCTAATACTGCATGAAATTTACACTACTACAATTTTACAATACCAAAACACGGAAATATTACACAAACAACAGCAATGAAAACATTTCAGATCCTCATTACAGACGACACTATGGATGACTGCAATATTAAGTGCGTTCGTAAAGTTGATTCTTTCACGATTTCGTATGTTTTATTTCTGAGGGGTGTTAGGGGCGCCAGCCCCTAAAAAAAGAAAGGGGGGGTTGGGAGGGTCTCCCCCCCAGGCATAAGTTGCTCGGAATGAATCACGGTATACACCGTCATAGTCGATACCATTGAATTGCTC
>JAQIWE010005100.1:0-10217 GCA_034698565.1 Campodea plusiochaeta
AGTCCTCTTGAACATGTTATGTTTCAAAATCGTAATCTTCTTTTGAGTTAATAATTACTACGCAATGAATTCACAATGCTACAGGAAGTGTATCTTTTTAAAAGCTCATAAACCACTTTGGAGTGCATAGCATGCTGAGGGCTATTTTTAGACGAAGATGCTGACCTCAAGTATTTGGTTAGCGAAATACAGTTACAACTAGAGAACAAAACAATAAATACGGTTAAGTGATGGAAGACTACAAGTATTTTGACGAGTGGTTTTTATAAGCATTCCATGTAGGCCTATATGACAAAATTATGTATATTTTCATAAACATTACGGTCTCTACTCTTTCTTGTGATGTATTCGGAAGAATGAAAGTGAAATTTTTATGAGATTTTTAAAGTGTTTGTTACTTCGCGAATTTTACTTTGCGCTGATGTTGTTCTCGTTTAGTAGATTAAATTTTCAAGAGCTGTATTTACTTTTTAAAGTATGGTAACAGGCAAAAAACTACAAGTGTATCAAATTAATAAGTTTGTTTAAGTTTAATAAAAAAAAACTCAGATTAATAGTATGTTGTTCAGAAATTTTCTTAGGTAGATTTAGGATTTCGGTCGAATCTAACAGGGAAGTAGTATAATCTGAATCTGAAACGAAATTATCTCGTGCTTGTCTCGACTTCCCAAGACCAGGTGAGTGCAAGAAATTTCTCCTCTCGGTCGAAACTATTGTTAGATTAGATTAAAAACCTTTACAACTCTAAAATAGTTTTTTGTTTCGGCCCATTGCCCAGCAAAGCTTACTCATATACTGCTTCGCTCTTGAATTCTGATTCGCGTCATACTTTATTGTTTAATGAAGTAATAACACTGAAAATGAACATCAACACTAAATTACTCTGCGATTACAACGGCGAAACTTTTTAATACCTTTTACCAAGTTCCTTCATTTACAGCATGGTACGAAATGCTGTTATAAAAGAATATGATAAAAAGTAACGCCATTTTTATTTCACAATCCAGGTGTGTAAGCTCTAATGAGTGGCCTCTACTTTATGCTGCTTTCATGTAATTATTAATTCTTTATTTTATGTTCACTTTCCTTCTAAGAAATAATTAACGGTGTTCGTTTGTTCTTGTGTGCTTCTATACTGTGAACCCCGCGCATCGATGCGTTAACTTTGTCAGTTGAAGGTTTTTAAACCACTTGTGTAGTGGGAAAAATGGAAAGAGTAAAAAAAATCAAGTGATACAAATTGCTTGAGGTTGAAATATTGAAGAATGAGTTGACAGCAGAGTATGCTATTCAATAAATTTGATAATATAACATTCGACCAATACTTTTGAGTTTATTAACATTGTTAAAATTTCTCATTGCACTGTTTTAATAATTTGAATCACGAGAATGTATCAGTAATACACATAGATATACATTACTTGATTATGATAATTCACTGACCGTTACAAATTAAGCTGTATAATATACGGTTGTGGTGCTGTTTATAGGATGAACCCAAACAATTGAACGTTCTATTTGTGCCCCTGACTGTGATTAATCTCATCCTGCACTAGGAATTTTAAGCATTTTTTCCAATAAGCTGTAACAGATCATCAGTTCTTCATTTGATGAAACTAGTTAACGGACAAAATAAACTACAATTATATATTTTAACTTAATGTCTCTTGAGAACTCTGTATAAAAATTAATTGCAAATAAAATTATATCTGCAACTGATACTCCATTTAAATATTTGGTTCTCCATACCTTACCACAGCTATGTAAATACTACAAAAATGATATTGTAGAGCATACTTCATTTGCGACTATAGTGAGATTCTTATCATTATCTTTACTGAAATCATATAACAAAAATACGAAACCATATTATAATTTATTCAAAAAAATTATCATAACTCCACTCGTGGTTGCCCATCACTGTCTTCGGTGAATACGAAACGTTAAAAAGAAGAAACACCTTTCTTGGTCTAATTTGAAATACAAATCAACCTTTGCTACCTTTACGCCGGATAAAATTGACTCATGCATATACATCAAGAAAACAAAAGTGTATATGCATAAAAAATGCTAACGTTTCCTGTCTAACGATTTTTTTTGCTGATGTTTAAAAAATATGTTCTCTGCCATTTAAATGGATTTAAAAAGGCAGATTGGCATCATAATTTGCCTGTTATGCAATGTGTGCGTTTTTCTTATCTCCGCCGAAAAACTTTAAGTCAGTTTTATAGGGTTATCAAGTCTGGTTTGGTAGAGTAATGAATTTTTCTCCAAAGATCTGGAGATGCTCATTCATTAGTAAATTATACATTCCAAATTTTTCATGTCAGCTAAAAAGTGACAATCTATACAGATGAACTATATATAATTATATATATATATCGATATATTGTCCAACGAAATATGAATTGACAATAGCAAAGGTACATAAATATATTAATTGCCATATGATGATAAAAATTACTGATCAATGATCACGTTTTTGTATTGCAGTATTCCACTGTAAAGATACGATTTGGCATTTTCATTGACGTTCCGTTGAATTTTATTACAATTTCCTCAAAATATAACGAAAATGATGGCTATGGCGTTCCAGAAATTTATAGCCACACCGTACCCTAAAGTAATAAAAAGTTATTATCAGCAGTCATTCATAATTACATTATCATCACATCAATGAGCTAATTGTATTATAGGTACTCTTTCAGTGTCTCATCTCCAAATTGGGTCAAGTAAACACTTCTATACATTTAGTCAAATTATTATGATCATTTCGCGTTCTTCTCTCCAAGAAATCTATATAGCAATTCCACTAATAGTTTCGTAGATTATTTCTTCCATTAATAATCTGGCAACCTCTGTGTTTATATAAACGGAGAACCCCCTTATAAATACTAGACTCTCATGCAAACACAGCTAGCAGCACGCGTATTACCGTGTTCATAGTCCTAATAGCGGCTAATTGCTTTCCGTGCTAATATTGTACCTCTCTGTAATCTAATGTCAAGTCAAATGGTTTTACAAGCGGTGCTTTATATTAATCAGGAAAATCTTAAAAGATTGAGTGCCGCTGGAAATGGCAAAAAGTCATGAGATTTTATACGTTTGTGGTTTATGTGTAGGGGAGATATCGTTGAAATTTCTCTGTACGCAACCTTTCAGACTGTCGCCTAACTTTAAATTTCGTGATATTTGCTATTACAGTTTTGGAAGTTCTCGGTATTAGATAAAACTTTCGGAATTGTCGTTTTGCAGGGTTATTAAAGGTCTTTTATAATATGGCTCTGTGGGTTTTAATGTTTTAAAGAGCGTACTATCGTTTTGTAGAGGAAGAACTTCTCTAATAAGACTGCAAACTTTCGGAAAGTACGAGTATAGACATTTATAAAGAGCTGTATAATCGATTATACTGTATATCATCAAGATTATACTCCATTTTTGTCTAATATATGGACCGCGGTCATCCAATAATATTTCAATTAGCCAAATTCGAAATTAACATGAAGATCACTTCTATAGACCTTGGTAAGACTAATATAGTTTCCAAGGATCTGAAATGTCCTGTATCTGATACATGCAAGCATATAGACGTGGAAAAGGCAACGATTTTTGTTTGCAAATAACTTTTGACGATTTTATTACCATCACTAGTGGATTTTTGCTATAGAGTCTATAATAACATTTTATCGGAATTTTGTCCTATCTCCTACCCCTCGACCGAGTTGTTTTATATTCGTCCTCAAAGATCAATCATGTGTATGAGTGGCTTTCGATAGAACCTCACGAAAATCAAATAATCGAAGTTTTTGTGGGCGGGAAAAAAATCGAAAAAAATCTCTGATGTTATACAGCAGTGATGATGTGCAACGTAGAGCTTCAAACTTGGTTACGATAGCATTATATATATTGTGAGTGAAAGCTTTTTGAACTTTTATTATATAAAATACAATGGTTTGTTTCATGCATGGAAATTGCGGAACAAATGCAGCATCAAAGTTGTAATGATTTTTGAGGTTTTACAAATCGCATGCTATTGATGGAAATAAACGAAAGGGAGTTTAACTGTCTAAAATTTACTGATGTTTAATTTTCTGTGAGTTTCTTATGTTGTTTTCTCATATTGATTACCATTGAAGTTAACACTGGCGCTTCACAATGATGGGATTCAAAATATCACAGGAATATTTTAATGATTAAATTTTATGATAAAACTACAATTTTTCGAAAACATTTTTACAGTCATCTTTTTTAAATTCATTCCGAAACGCATTTCGGACAGACCAATTGGAAATTATACGATAGTTTCCTCAGTGCAGAGTTCGTACAAATGAAAAATTGCCCCATTTACCAACTTATGTGACTCAGATGGACTTTCCAAGTAAAAAAAATGTAATAAGTAATACCTGAAGGTAATACTAATAAATATTCAAATTCTGAATTTTACTTTAAAATGTTTATAATTATGAAACACTCGGCACGTAAAACTGTGTTTTGAACTTTCATTATATCATGAGAACTTTACTTTTAGTAAAACTACGGAAGTTGTAGTTTTAATGGTATTCTCTATATACGATAAAACAATATCACTTCATTGTATAGCAGCATATACCGTGTTACCAAGATGACTTTCTAAATACCACCGGCTTTTCCCAAACTTTCTGCTTGAATTTGTGAATTCTCTGACATTTCTCAGAATACTTCTGACCTTCATTACAATTGATGGCCACTTTTAACTTAATCAGATCAAAATCGATAGAAATTTACCCAATTATTTCATGCCCTCACTTATTTAAAAACAGTGGTCGCTAGTCAAAATGGTCATTTATATCAGTTTAGACAAATTTAGCTATTTTTTTTTATTCTTTTGTAATTTAATTATGAATTTAAATAAATGGACAAATTTTATGTTAATATAAACCAAATGCTTTAATTGTATATATATATATTCTGTGGGAAAAAAATCGACTCTGAATTTGCAGCTATTTCTTATGAATGAACTGTAACATGAGGAATCCGAAAAGTTTAAATTTTTCCCAAAACAAGCCAACTTCTTTACAATTTTTCGATTTTATAGTGAAATAACTTATAAGGAACATTATTTTCTCACCTCTGCCGTTCGCCGCCCTTTATACCAATAAAATACTATCTTTTGATTTTGTAAATGTTATCACTTTTAAACGCCTTTACATACTGTATAAAAACATAATTAAATAAAGAAAAATAATTCCTACCTGCAAAAAGTCCAGCAGAAATCCACAATTCTCTTGGCTTACATCATCGTCGATGGCAATAACCAGTCTCTCGTAGCCATTTTTTACACGTATTACGAAACTATTAGCGGACACTGTACTTTCCGATAGACACAAGAATAACACAGCAGTTAGTAACAGTACTTTCGGACGATTTCGGATTTCCATGTTGATTTTGGAATGAATTGAGATCAAAATTTAAATTTTATAGTTGACGAATTAGGAACTCATAAGTTTGTTCAATTAACAGCCTCTTTGACGCTCTGGAAGTAATAGATAAATAGTTTATTACTACAGTAAATTGAGATTTGTTAATTTGTACATAGCATTTGTATTTTAAAATTTATTTATGTCAAATATTTGGCAATTTATTCTGGAAATTCTATCTTTCTCAGCGATTATTTAGACTAATAAAGTTTCAGCTAAGATTAGGTAATATTGTCATGAATTATTATATATTTTAAGGTTTTAATTACTTGTTATGTGTTTTCATAAATTTGATGTTTTAAAAAATATCAAAAATACACAGTTATAAAGAAACCCAGCAACATTATTACTATTCGATGTACAATAATGTAAAAAAAACATTATAAATGCAATTTGTATTTAGGTTTCTGTGACGTACAAGTTACAATTCATTTGACACAAGAAATACTATTAAATATGTTGTGCTCAGACTTAAAAATGACTTTAACGAGTGTATCTACACTTAACCTCTAAACTTTATATTATGAACTACTGTATAAGATACAAATAAAGATAACTATAAATGATATTAAGTATTGAATGTAATGAAAATACAATAAATTTCCTACATAAAAAGAATACATATAACCATGCATTAGTGCATTATATAATAACTTCCAAAGGTGCTTGAACTCTAATCAATACAATAAATAAAAAAAACCAATAGAACTAAATATATATACTTACATTATTAATCACAAATCCTTTTAAATCCTACGATAACAAATCTAACATGTCCAAAAACACCGCACTTTAAACTTCTCACAACAGCACTCCATAGTATTCACGTAATAATACAATAATCACAAAACGAATTATATCAAGTGTCCAAGAGTCTCACGTGAACGTACGAGAGGTAGTGAACGAGAGGAATGCCAGAGAAGAACGAACTGTTTCGCTTGAGAGCCCACTGCGAACTGCCAGCGATGGAAAAGAAGGATGAGTATTTTCCTGTTGGGCGGAGCAGGCGCGATTCAAGGGGAACTTCTTCGCCCCCTGCTCTCTTCAAGAAGCACACTTCGGAAGTGGTCAGTTTTTTTTTTAAAGAGACCAACTTTTTGGCGCGGGTTTATTATTGGGTTAGGGTTCAGGGATTTCGTGATGTGTTGGGGGTTGTGATTGCTTCAGGGGTTTGAGGAGAAAAACGAGAAATCAATGAGATTTTGGATAATTGGTTAAAATCGAAGTTTTGTAAGTGTACGAGTCAGAGCTGAACTATCTAATGAACAAACTGTTAGCAGTTGTCTTATGGATTTCACTATACACAGTATAAAATGTACAGAATGATATCAATATATTATTTTGTATAATTACGTTCTTTTACAGTTTCTGGTAACAAAATATTTATGAGATAATAATTATTTTTTTACGTCAATATGTTATACGAACTCGTTTAGGAACTTCTTCTATAGTAACTATATTTTTTTCTTCTATTTTCAAACATTGATCTTCACCTCAAGTTCCTGGTAAAAAAACTTCTTTAAATTAACACTTACCAGAACTGAAATTTTCTTTGGACAATTATAGTTTTGTATATTTTTTTTAAACTAATCCATTGATATACTTTAATTTTAGTTTCATTCATATTACATTAGATGAAAATACAGAAATACGATTTCAGGGAGTAACTATTTTTTTTACTTAGTACTCTCGGGCGACAATTTTTATATGATGATCCAATACATAAACGTTATTTAAAATTGGATAATTATAATTATTATTCTCAGATCTTATTTTGGGAAAATCTTTATTAACTTCTTTACAAAATCCTTTTCTGAACTTCTATATCAGTATTTCGCATCGTTCACTTCATCATCCTGTACAAATGTACATTCAGAAATTTTGTCCATCAACATCATAAGCAAACGCTATATTTTCTAGTTCATTTGTCAACAATGAGCATCAAGTTCTGAAGAGAAATAATTAAGCCAAATGCATATATTCTGTAGCAAAGTAATTTTACAGTTTATTTTAAACTAAATAATTTTACTTTCGCTTCTCTTGAAGGGTATCTAAAAGTTTCACAGTTTAAATTAATTCATTCAGGTGTATAATCACACTTCTGTTTCTGTCGTTTTATACAATAGTTCAACTTGTACGGTCAATATAATATACGAAATATGACGACGAATAAAGGTAATACTTAAATGGATTTAAACACAAAATCCTTTCGTAGAAATAATATGAATATGCCTTTGGTTTCAACCTTCCAAGATTTAATCTAATCGTGTTTTTGACACTTCATTAACTGCAGCTTCCGGGAGTTGTGCAAAAATAATTTTAATCCTCTGTAATCCCAAAATGAAAACACCTGAGCTTATAATTCCTAGCAGCAGCTAAAGATCTTCCAAACAGAAATCAAGGTTTAAACCTTAAGGTGATGTAAAGCACTGTCTTGTAAGTAAGGAATATTGAATTCTCGTATATATACAAATATACACTTGCTGGAATAACGAAGTTACAGTTTCTGATATGTATACATCTGCAATATTGAGCGATGAAAACATGCCTTGCATAATAGCCTGGGGACGATGAACTGGAACGAATGTATCGCAAATTATTGGTAATTTCCCTTGTGTTACCATAATCGATCTGTACATATTTACCAGCATATACGTTTTCGTGAACTGAAATCAAAACAATATTATCTAAATAAATAAAGTCTGTAGATTGAAAAACTTTTTACTTCTTTAAGTTGACAACGTTAATTTTACACATTCTCGAAAAGAAAAGCTTGCTGTTTCTGTCATATAATTTGACATTCTGAAAGTACTCGTATTCTTACTTGGATTAAATACTTCTCTCGAGGGTTTTTCTCTTTGATATCAGCATAAAGTAGAAAATTATGTCACATTAAGTCTAATTAATGTTACTATTTTCTGGTGAATTAGGAAAGTTGTCATATAGAATTTGTGTTTCATTTAAAGGTAATATTTAAGACGACATACTGAAAAGTAAAATATTTCACCGTACATGAAATGCTATTTTTAATTATATTTCTTATTCCTAATCAGAACCAAATAAAATAATGTAAATAAAAAGTGACAAATATTTTCAAATGTATTGTAATATTAATGGACATCATAATAGAATAGTAAAAGTAGAATGTTGTTAATAGATTATTTTATTTATAGAATATTGCAATATTTTGTGAATATATATTTTGGAATGAGAAATTCGTCTCGAATTTTAAAGTTCTAGACTTTCGGTGACCCTAAAAAAATCACCATAATAATACACTGTAACCTTACATTAGAATACAAATAGTGCAGTAGACGCAATATAATCCAATTTTTACACTATCTTTATTCATAAAAAACGCAATTTCGTACGAAAATATTTTGATTTAAAATAACCCTTACTACACTACGGCAATATGATATTGTTCTTGCTCTACCCCAAGTAAACTATATATAGCGGTCGTACTATCCAATTCTTTCTCGCTTTTCGTGGTGGGTTTACATACTTTATCCCTAAAATTGCCTTTCTCCTTGCCTTTTTCATTGTAAATGCATAAAGCGTCTTTGAACTATTATGCAATGAATGTCATCATTCGTGGTGAAGAAGACTTGCCTTTTCGGTATAATGGGAAAAAAGTGAAAGTTGAAAGATTATTGTCTTCTATCGTATACTTCTTTATACTGCTAATACGTATTGACAATGATGCGGTGTAGAAAATCTCATGGTATATAGTGGGATGCGCAACAAATTATGGTTTTGTATATAGAGTTTGTGTTATAATAGAATTTTAAAACGGTTTTGTTTCCTCGTATTTTATTTTTCTGCATATATCGAAAAATGAAAGAATGTTCTTTTATGATTTATTTCAAATTCTGTCTAAAGCCCTAAACGAAACCATTAATCGACTAAAAAAATCATGCTTGCTACATTACAGCTGCTATTAGCGGCTATTGAATATAAATTTTACTGGCTTTCCATGTAAAGATATACAATTAATACCCGACGAACTATTGTTTCGCATTATAGAACTAATAGTTGACAGCTGGAATACTCCAACGTAGCAGCTACAAAATACTATAGACTATACAGTACTGTATTTACATGTTATAGTTAATCTATTTGCAACGAACAACTTTAGTATTAAACTGTTAATAATTTCGAAACTATATTTTTATTATTTGGAAGATAGTCTAATCTAAAGAGTAAGTGAGAGCAATAATTGTCACAAATTTCCATCGTCACCTCTAGTCACCTCTCTCTGGTATACCTCAATTCCGCGGTTTAGATATTGTCAAAAATAATAATGAAATACTATACCGGTTGACATCTCTTTTCACGCTAATTTCCTACACCATCTGTAAATGAAATAGTTTTAAAGGGACAGCAATGTACGTTCTCCATCACAGAAATAGAGTTGCACTTATAGTAGCAAGGCGTCTTTGGAGACAAATCGACATTGTCTACATTAAATTATACTGTAGAAAAAAATTATTCTAAATTTACTAAAAAATTTCGAAGTTGTTATAGCATAATTTATACAATTAATACTGTCGACTTAATTGTTGATGGTATATTCTCCAATGATTCAAAGTATTGGTCCCTTCTCCTATTGGCGATGTTGAGAGTTGGAGAAGGAGGGAGTGGGGGGTAAAGAGCGCACTACAGGACCTTTTGGAACCAAATTCAAAATTTGGTTTCCAAAAGGTGATGCTGATTTTGAAATGAATAGCAAATATTGACTAAGGGGTATTAATCTATTGT
>JAQIWE010005101.1:0-10217 GCA_034698565.1 Campodea plusiochaeta
CTCCCACTTGAAGGAAAAGTATCAAGATAGTAGTACTTTAGTAATATTTTAGTACTACTAGCCAAATTAGTTTGCTTCTAGTGTACTAATAGTATACTAAGTAGCCTGTCATTTTCAAAAGGGTATCTTTCTTTGAAGTCCGACTATATCGGCCGCTGGGTATTTCAAAAGTATGTCTCATTTCCTTTCCATCTTTACTCCCCCCCCCCTCCCTTTCTCCTTTGGTTCTATACTATTCATTTCTCCTATTGGTTCTATACTATTCATTTCTCCTATTGGTAGAAGGTAGCATCTGTTTCACAATTCCAATGTATTTCTGATTCCTGTGTATAGATGGCACCACTATCGATCGAAACTCAAACTTACTGCAACAGGAAATTACAACATTCAAAGAAAGTCATTCTGAATTCTACTGTATATATACTGACGATAGTGTGACTCTGTCTGCATTCAACGTTAGGAAAGGTAGCGTTGATAGTTAGGAAAGGTAACGCTGGTTTATAGTAACTATATAACTATTATTGTTGTGGAAAAAGCAAATAAAAATGAACAACTGGAAAAAAAGTTATTTACTGTATATTTGCAAAGCAGATATATCAGCTTCAGTGTTGGTAATGCAAACGTTTTTTATCTTTCAAAATCGACTATTGACAAATTAAAGAATTTCAACATTATTTTTCTTTGGATGACGTGTGAATATTTTTAAGCATAAGTCTGTCACATCTAAGGTACTGAGCTATGCTACCATAAGGCAATATCACCATATTTAGTCATTAGTTTTGTTACTAATATTGTCATGCTTAAAGATGATGTTCTTCCATTTTCATTACATTTTCACAAAAGTGATTATTTCATATGAACAGAATATTAAAATTTTCAACTTGATAAATAAAAATATATATTTGTTAGTAAGAATCAATTGATTGTTTCACTGTTGCTTCCACTGTGTACATTTGAATATAACACAAAACAGAGAGAGAGAAAATATAATATTTTTAATGTTTTAAATCTGGACATTAATTTTGAAGTATTTAATATGTGATAGTGAAAACACATTAATAACAAATATTTCATTAAAAAACTGAAATTTTTAGAAATTTTTCACTGCAATTGTCATTTTTGAAGTTACAATATTAACCCTATATAATTGGTATGTTGATCAAAGAACATCCCCCATATCCGAAAACTCTTATTGTTCCCCTTTCCCATTACTCCCCCTTCAATTTCCGTTACCCCCCCCCCCCTCTAATTCCTTCTGATTCAACAACTTCTTACTCTTATATGCATTCAACTTTAATCTAAGCATTATGTTATGATGGTACCCTCAGGCATACTCTATGGTGCTGCCAACTAGAGGGAAATTACAAAAGTACACTTCTATCAAAATAATGATGAAATGTATAAAGGTAGAGAGATGCAAAAAAAGGAGGGAAATATTCTTGTTTTACAGTTGATTGACAGTCAGGTTATGTTAAGTTTGACAGGCTTTGAAAACTTTCATGAAACTGTGTTTGTCTGAGTTCAGAACGAGTTTGAAGTTTGTTAAGTAATATTGAGTTTGAAAAAATGCAACAGGAAATTGTCTACCATTATTATTTTAATACTAATATTTGATCAGAAACTGTGATTTCTAATATATTGGTGAGAGATCTTCCCTCAAAAGTACAACAGGAACGATATTCACAATATTTCGTATTTTTATTATTAGACTATTATTCTAGTAGGTTTGGTTATTATTATATTCTGTTTAAAGGAGAAAGCAAATCTCTGCAGAAAGTGCATGACTTTCCATTGTGATCATAATTCTCCTCCAACACGCCCATTTTTCTGACCAATGAACCTCAATGTCTCCCCCCTACATTTCAAGTTCCTGAGGTAAAAGTAACCAATACAAACTCCTATCCATGTCCACGTGATGCATAGTGTACCGGCGTACCGGCGATATTCACTTGGAGCAAGAAAATATTTGTATTAGTCCATCACACTTCCCCCTACTCCTACTGACGTCAACCAGTGAAAGTTTGTGCAAGGTCACAGAGAGTTGCTTTCCACTTTAAGGAATTTTTTCTATTTTCATGTAAAAAATTCCAATGGAAGAGAGTACAATATACTGGTATTAAAACAAAAAGACTGATCGAGCTGCCATTTTCATTTATACTTTTTGAAAGCTCCCCCACTATTGAAACCCCATGACATTGTTATTGTAAAACAATATACTCTTGAGCTTTCCCTTTCCACCGATAGAGGCGCTACTTACTCAAAACTCATTATTCCCTTCAACTTTAATTACTTTCAATCGATAATTTTCATAAATTCTCCAAAAGACAACTTTTGATTATTATTAGCTTCTGGTTATTATTAGAGTTTGTTGAATAAATGGCGATGATGTCAAACAGAAACGTTACCCTTTGAAACGGGGATTAAAGAGGTTATTAAGAACAAAATTGCTTTTTGTGAAGTTTTAAAGAGAATAATCAAAAGTTGATTGTTTTGTGGGTTACCATGCTAGATAGGAGAAATAAATTATTAATGTTACAATTGTAGATTCAGGATGATTATGAAATAGTTATTAGTATTTTCAAATATGAATTTACAGTAGACCTATATGACTGTTAAAAGGGAAACTATATAGTGACCAGATTGTTGAAATTTTGTTTTTGGGATGAATAGTCACTAGGACAACGGCGCAAGACAGATGTTTCGGCTCTTTAAGGCTCATCAGTTATACTTCGTCCGCGGAATGAAACGACATTGAACATGTAGATAGTTTCAAGTGCTTCCCCGTAGCAAGTTATTAAAATTGAAATTATAATTGAAACAAGCTAAATGTTAACCTTAAGAGGTGTTTCCAAGGAAATTACTGTATGATATAAGTTTTATACCACTTTTAAACATTTTAAAACGGAAAGTTACAGATATTGGTTCAATATCGTTTCATTCCGCGGACGAAGTATAAGTGATGAGCCTTAAAGAGACGAAGCAGCTGTCTTGTACCGCTGTCCTAATGACTATTCACCCCAAAAACAAAATTTATATATGACTGTACTAACAGATCATTGTTGTTAGTAAATTTTGGTGCTTTGTTTCATAAAAAATTGCAGGTAAGAATTATTACAAATGAACTGTAAATCACACAATGTTTAATTCTGAGATGAAGAACAACCATGGGGAGATAATTTCTAAGATGTTTTTAACGCATAAACAATTATATATTCATGAAAGTACATCTTGGTAAATTATATAAAAGAATTAAATGGTATAGGGGAGGGATAAAACGGAACTGAATAATCACCCTATTGTTGTATCTCCATTGTTGTAACAATCATTGTGAGTACTCTATTGTAATTTAACGAAGTCCATGACTTTAAGAAAGGTGACTTTTATAATGGAATAAATTAAGTGAAATGCTTCTTTACAACAGGAAAGTGGGGAATATGATTGTGACGTCATCATCCACAGGAAGGAAGAAGTCACGTGTCTCAGGGGGAAAGGGGGACAATAATTCCATTATTAAATGAATGTCACGATCCAACATTATATATCGTGTTAAATTGACAATGCGAGAATTTAATTTCAAGTGACATACTGAATTTCTCAAGTCCTTGAATTTGCGTTATAACGATGTTAATGAAGTACTTCATGTATCAGTCATTGAATGTGTAATACTCGAAAAGGGGACAATATTCAAATAATCAGCATAGCTTATTAACTTCGTTATGTAATTATACCAATCTTAATTGCTGGATTTAGAAGCATTTTGTTATTTTAAAAGTTGTTATACACCGTTAAGTATAAGTACATTTGAAAGGTATAGAACAAGAATGATCCAAGTCACTTGGATCATTCTTGTTCTATACCCCTCATTTATATTGTTTCATTGTACTTTGCTTTCACTGCAAAGTCCAAATACTAAATGTTGAAAAACAGTTGTGTATTTCACTTTGTAACATTTCACTCTCTCAAAATAAATAACAATTTACTTACATTATACTTTATTCCTTTGACTGTAAATTTTCAATGGCTTTAAATTTTCCTCCAACGCATCAATTTGAATCAGTCTGTGTAATATTTATACCCCATTCTTCCAGAGTTTCTTTCAAACAAATCCTTCCCATTGTATATTCTGTTAGTAACCAATAACAACAACTCTTGCCATAGCAACACGAACTAACGTAATCTGACTCCCAATCATCTATCTTTATTTTCCTTCTTTCTTTTAAAGTTGTTCTTACAGTAGTACTGATGGAAGTATATATGGTTTAGGTAGCGTGCACAGTGAACGTTAAGGTAGAGTGAAGAGGAAACATGAACTGCCTTTTATTGTTTGTTTGTTAGTTGGTTGGTGAGGCAGGTAGATGGCAGCACAAATCAATTCTCTAAAGAAGTGAGCAGATGATTGCAAGGAGATCGGTAAAGAAATATAAGAGCAACGAATACGTTTTAAGGAATAAGTAGACAAAATCAACTATACTGTTAAATGTTATGGAAGAGATAATTTTAATGTTATTTTCATGTAACATTGGAAGAGAAAGATGGCTTTTAAAGTCGAAGCTTTTTGAAGTGAAATAATAATTCATACTTTCCAGCATTACCCTTCACATTTTTAGAAGGCAACAATGCAATTCAAATTAAAATTGAGTTTCTACAAAAAGAGTGCAATATTTTCATTTTTGAAACTATTTCAATAATGGAAAGAGCAATTTTCATATACTTCTATTCATTCGATGTGTCACCTTAAAGGGTTACCTGCAGATAACGAATTTCCCGTTTTCTGTGATGTTCTTGTACCTTATATAATTAAAGAATTTTTACAAAAAGTTTGGCATTTTTACCCCATCGGATCAAGAGATATTTCTGTTTACATAGTCGATAGATTTCCCACAAGATAGTACAAATCGACCTGCTTAATTTCGCTCTGCCTTGCGAAAATATGCAAATTATTCACTGAAAAACACATATCTATTAAGTAGTAGCAAAACCGACTTAAAAATGATGCAAATTAATCATTTTATTCATATATCTGCAGTTGTCATGATTTGGGCCACGCTTGCTCCGCTACCTTACAGCTTATTTTCTTGCATTTTCTAAGGCGAATATCTCCACAACAGGTGATTTTTGGGAAGTAATAAAAATAATATGAGTTTCTTATATGAAGAAGACTAATATTATGTTAAAATATCAGAAAAGTCAATTTAGCTGCAAGTAACTCTTTAATAATCATAATTGCCTGTAATGTTGTAACTGAATCATGTAAAGCTGCCTGGACTCACTTCATTGAATGCTTCTACATCACTATTTGTATATTGCATGACAAGTTATTAATTGCCCCCATATGGTTATGATGTTATATCTTCTGAGAAGGTGCACTTATAACAATTTGTTTGTTTGTTTGTACGATGCACTGAAACTTCTGAAGCAGTATACATATACAATGATGTTAAATGTTGTAGATAACACTCACATAACAGCTTTCACTATTTCTAATAAACATTACATAATATCATAATTCATTTTTATTTGTTATAATGAATATGAAAACCCAAATTTCTATAAATGAAGACAGTAATATTGCATGGATTTTTAAAAGGATTGCAATGAAAACTATTCATTTAAATGCTACATTTGCAGTAATGAAGTTTAACTTAACCAATGTCGAGTAACGTAAATCAAGAATTTAATGTAATCAAACGCCACTTTCCTAAACCAGTTGAAATAATAATTACAAATAACAATGATAACAAACAACTGAAAGTTAAACAATGAACAACTGAAAAAAAATTATTGTCTGAAAATTAGTTCTTGTAGCAGTTTCATGAGGAAATAATATTCACTTTGATGATTTAGTGTTGACAGTTCCCTTTCTTCTTCCCTAGGGTCGCCACCGTGGTGTATTTGAGAGCCTGTTGTGCCTTGGAGTTGCTCTGGCTACCCTACTACAGTTACGTCTGTACATTATGGGATCATCACCTCCACAATTCGCTAGAAGTGACAACCCTACTGCACATATTCCGTGTTTTCTGACTAGACTATTCACATTTGCCTATCTTCCTGTGTACAACTGTTTCATGTTAGTGTTGCCACATTCCTTAAGTTATGACTGGGGTATGGAAGCGATACCAAGAGTGGAATCAGTGTTAGACGCGAGGTTCGCTTTGACTCTTACGTTTTACGTCGCGTTGTGTCGCTTCGCGTACGTGAGGACGAAACAGTGGTGGGGGTGCAAACCAACCCCAACCCCAAACTGCCCCATTTGTAAAAACGAAATTCACCAATTATGCCATAACAATAATAACAATATACCCACTACATCAAAGAAGTGTACATATCGTAAAGCCACTCATCGTAAGAGTACCCGTACGCGTTTGACCTTGAATGACGTCACACTGCTCTCCCTCTCCTTACTCATTATCCCCTTCCTCCCAGCAACTAACTTATTTTTCTACGTTGGATTTGTAGTGGCAGAACGTGTGTTATATATTCCTTCAGTTGGGTATAGTCTATTAATAGGGTTAGGGTTCAAGGTCATCCATACGAGACTCAACAGGTGTCATCGTAAAGTGTTGTATGCGTCACTAGCGATCCTAGTGGTGGTGTATGGAGTTAGAACTGTAGTGAGGAATAATGATTGGTATGATGAAGAGAGCTTGTATAGATCAGGGATACATATCAACCCACCGAAATGTAAGTAGACCAAATTTTTTATGCCGTAAGTAATTAGTTGATTCTTAAACATGTATTTTTTTTCAGCGGGGCATTCCGTTTTCTCATATACGTCTACCGTTTCATTTTCTTTGTCCTGTGTTGTACTGTACATATTATCGTGGGAAAGATAATAAAAAACGGGACTCCCCGCTGAAAAAAATGAGGGGCCTTCCTAAAGTTAAATTCTTATAAATACATTTTACTTCATTGCAGAGTTCAATGCACACCACTCTTTATTTTATTAAAGAAAGTAAAAAGATACTCATTTTGAGAAACACCTGCCGTTGTGTCACTTTCTTTAATAATATAGTAAATATGCATTAGGTTCATATCTGATTTGTAAATTAATAGTAAGTTGTCATTTATTTTTAATGAGGACCGCGAGGACTTAAACGATCTTCATAAGTTATTATTACACATGTACATTGTTCCCTTTTACCTTATTCACTAATTAAATATCATACATAATTATAATTATTTAATGATTAATTTCATTTTGTATATTATTCATCTGTCATTTATTTAAATTTTGCTTCTTCCAAGAACTTCAAAAACTAGGAGTTCCTATAATTCAACAAGACAGAATAATGTATATTTTCCACTTCTTGTAAAATAAGTGTAAATTTCTTCCTCTGATGAATAGTGATGAGTGTTGGGTACAACTCCCAACTCAGCTATGAAAACCTCTGCAACTGCCAACAGCTACTGTACCATTGCTGAAAGAACATGTTTTATAATTTTGAATACTAACAGAACAGATTTCAAAGATCGTGGGGTTTTTCATTTGAAAAAATCACTTCAAATGTTACTTTTCTTGAGTATCTCAATTTTGATAGTCCCATGTCCAAATCTGGTATTCATTAAGACTAGTATTATATGTTCCTAATATTTTCAAAATGGTGCATCGAACTTTTAATCTGTCCTTTCACGTCAACTTATACCTTCATTGGCGCCGACTTATCTAAACTTCAGGGGTTGCTTAAAAGATAGGGAACGTCGAAGACCTTCCGTGAAGACCTACAATGAGCGAGCGAGGAAAATTTTGAAAAATTATGGTAACAATTCTTTATTTTAGACCAATTTCACTGATAAGTAAAAATATATATATATTCAAGATTTACATAAATTAGTAAGGTGTGATCACAGATTTCACATTTTATCTAACTGTAAAAAGAAAATTTTGAATCAGAAATTATACAAAATTTTCAGAAAATTACGACATTTTAACAAAAAAATTGTATTCTCTTTTGAAAAAAATAACCAGCATCAAAATCTGATTTAAGTTCTAGAAAGCCGCGATTAAAATTAAAATCATTGAGAGTTTCAAAGCGTCTTCGTAGTTCAAGTAAGTTCTGAAAAGTGAAATTCAGTCCTAAATGTTCTGTTTAGTACATAAGTTCCTTATTTCACTTTTAAAACAATTGCATTGCTTTAAGATTCCTCTTACAAGTTACAGTAAACATATAGTTTCATGTTAATATTTAGAGAAGGCAAAAGGGGACAATATACAATGTTAATATTTAGATGGTTTTACCCCTAGCGGCCGATACAACAATAAATCCACAAATAAAAATTTGGGCAGATGTGGGAATCGAAACCGACAACTCTCGTTTTCCAGGCGAGCGCCTTAGCCACTTGGCCAACCTGACACACCATTAATAATCATGCTTTAAAGTTGTATCTAAGCCACTATCCCAATAGTGAAATATTATGTGTATACGAAAGCTAAATACTCTAAATACACATTTACTGTTGTGTCGACCGCTAGGGGTAAAACCATCTAAATATTAACATTGTATATAGTTTCATGATAAAGAGTCGCATAAAACCCTTGAAAGGCTTACCGATTCTTCCACTTAAATTTGTGGTATACGAAACACACATAAAATGACTTACCCCTCGTTCATACTCCAGCATCTGTTTCTGTCCTTCTTTTGTAATTTGCATCCTCCCTTTACATCCGGGCATTCACATGACGTCATCACGTGTAAAATGAGTTTTATTATTACTTTTCTTTTTTCATGTTTCTTTTTGTATATGCTGGTGAGAAAATAATGATTTTTGGTGGACCACTATACCGTACGACTACCATAGGAATACTATAGAAGCTCTTATTGCTAGAAAAAAAAAAGTTTTTTTTGTTTTATACTTTGTAGGTTTGTGTGTTTCTGCGAAATAAATTAGCATTCTTTGAATAATATTATTGCATAGTGTTAAGGTTTAATAGGAAAATGAAAAGCGAAGGGTTTTGCAGCGAAAATGAATAATTTAGGTTTGGGATTTTTTGTGTTTGTTTAGATTGTTCACCGCAAAGGCAAGTTATGGAAAAAATAGTATTTTTGTGAGCCCGTTCTTTAGAAATTCATACGACTTTTTATTTGTATTTGATATTGTCGCAGTACATAATTACAGAAATTGGTTAAATCGGTTAATCTTACAGTATCATCATAATTATAATTATTATTATCATCATTGTTACTGGTTTCATTTTATATATATTATCGGAAAACTTACAAATCATATTTTAATTACACTTTGACACGAATAATAATTATTTATCATTGTTATGTTCTTGTAATACTTATAAAGGACAGTTTAACAGCTCGTTAAGCTTCTTAACCGCAAAGTAACTAAATAAATATTATTTTTAACAGTGTTATCATTAAAATTTTATCAAGAAATTTCATTTCCAGAATTAAAAAATTAAAAATATTATATGTATCTTCAATCATTCACGATTTTGATGAAATATAATTATGCAAAATAATGTGTAAAAATTTCTTTTAAAAATTAAAGCTGACAGGCTAACAAAACGGACATTACCAACATCACTATTAAAATGAATACTATACATCCCCCTCCTAAAACCTCACGAATTCAATGAAGGTCCACTCTGTTTTCAATTTCCTCTCCTTTCACCCACATACGATGATCAAAGTGCAATATATTCAACATTAAATGAGCCATGGTTACCAATTAACTACTTTATAGCTCTTCATACAGGAATATATTATTCACAGTCCGTATCACAGCGTTATTCAGAAACATTGTTAATTATTAATGGCAGGGTAATACTTGAGGGTGACGAAATTCTCTGAAATGAGAGGTTTTGAAATGAACCAGTGGTCAACGAAGTAAAGAAAAGGACAATGTACAAGTGATTCGATTTCATCATTTTTTAAGAATATTTATAATTACAAACACATTTTTGGATTAAAAATTGGAATAGGAATACGTAATATTAAGATGGTTTTACCCCTAGCTGTCGATACAACAATAAATACGCAAATAAAAATTTGGGAAGATGTGGCAATCGGACCCGCCGCCTCTCGCTTTCCGGGCGAGCGCCTTATCCACTTGGCCAACCAACCACAACATTTTTAATCGTGCTTTAAAAAGCCACCATCCCAATAGTGAAATACTATGTGTATACACAAGCTAAAGGGAAGACTATAATACTCTAGAGAACTGCCAATAACCCATCAATTTAAACGTTAATATTTAGAGAAGGCAAA
>JAQIWE010005102.1:0-10216 GCA_034698565.1 Campodea plusiochaeta
GGTGGTTTTCGTTCAAGGAAGTACTTCCGTGAGGAGGAAATTCAGAGGAATTAATTATAGTCTTTCCAATATCTTACGGACCTACACTGGTTATGTCTTCAAACTATTTTGACAGGTAAACTCATTGTTGACCACTTGTTTGGGTGGTTCAAAATATTTTTTTATGCAATTCGCAAGTGTTAGTCAAAGAAAACAAATAAGTCAACGAGGATTATCAATTGTTGGAATGTCAGAAACACCCTTGATGGGTTAAATGGTTTGGGTCCGTAAAATTTTGTGTCTTTACGCGCGTTATGTAATTTTTATGGTGATGAAGAATTATTAGTAATAAAAAAATTCAGGCATATTTTTATGTCCTTATTGTAAAGGAAACAATCGCAGTATTTATTATAAGGTTATGTATGATAAGTGATCAATCATTTCCTATTGTTAATAAATAAATAAATTAGTAATTATAAGGGTCTAAGGGTTAAGATATCGTTGCAAATATTTGTCCATAACTGAAATACATGCCCCTTGGATTTTCAAATGCTTCCTATAACAACATTGTTAAAAAAAATCAAATTCAGAGCATTTAGAAACTTTGTAAATTCAGCAGATTCAATGAGAGCTCCCGAATTGCCACATTTCAAAATACTGAGGTCTTCTTAAATTTGATTTGCCATATTTTACATATACTGAGTTTCTTTAAAAATCTCTAATATTTGATATAAAATTCAGTATATTTTTGCATTAAATACAGTTAATTTAATCCGAGTATGTTTTGTCATCAATTTCTGGAATGACAAGTTCAGTAACAGAATTTTACAGAAAGAAAAACTATTTTTATCATTTTTAAAACATCAAATAAACTCCTGTCAACGAAAGAAATGTATTGCATTTCATCCTAACACCACCATACACTGTCACACAAACTTTATTAACTTTACTGTAACTCTTTAATAGATAAAATCAATAGCAATTTTCCAATACCTCCCATTTCAACATCCATGTAGTCTGCCATCACATAAAATTCACTCATTTTTGAAACCCTTGTATATCCCTCGAATACTGATGAAGCCCTACACATTCTTCGATGGTAACATTTGCAATATTGTTCATAGCTTTCACTTCAATATAGAAGTTTCCAGAATATTTCATTAATAATAAAGAAGTCGTTTCCGTATAGTGCTGACGTCACACTTTCAGATTGGTTTGGTGTGTAGAGAAAGTAATTGCTGTGATGTCGTTAGCACTAAAGGGATTTAATGGAGATCTTTAAATTTTAATGATTAAATCCCCCCGCTGAATTTTAAAGAGGTGTATAAATATTTTGGAGATTGATATTTAATGTTTTTAGTAATTATAACAAAAGCTATAGAACAGCTGTACAGATGAAAATTGCTGTCTTATTTCTTTAGTGCTTTGCAGTTTAAAGCTATGACATCGGTAATTTTAAAAGTCAAGAAAGACTAGTCTTCATTACCCTTCTTACTTAAGTTTTTTTTTTTTTAAATCGTTTTTATGTTTAATAATATTAATGCTATTATTCTTTTAATAAGAGAAAAATTGTTCTTCACACTTAATTGAAATCCTCCTGAAGCATTAAAAATAAATTTTAATCCTCCATTTTAAATTATATTCCCAGTTAAGTGTTATACATTGTTAATATGTTCTTCCTTCTTTATTTACTTAAATGCCATTGCATCAGATGGTGTTTAAAAAACTCAACCAAGATTATCATCCAAAAAGTTAAAACATTGAAATGAAACATAATTATGATTTCTTAATATGCCCCTTACAAAGATTATCAATTCAAGCACACATCCAGAAAGTTTGACTTTGAAGAACACAATATTATCCAAACGATGCAATATGTAATTCTCTCAAGTCAATTCTATTGCTCTCCTGTTGCATTTATCATTAAAGGGTTACTTGCAGCTAAATTGATTTTTCTGATATTATAACATAATATTAGTCTTCTTGATATAAATAGCTCATATTATTTTTCTTAAATCACAAAAATCATCGGTTGTGGAGATATTCACCTTAGAAAATGCAAGAAAATAAGCTGTAAGGCAGCGGATTAAGCGTAGCCCAAAACAAAACAACTGCTGATATATGAATAAAATGATTCATTTGCATTATTTTTAAGTTGGTTTTGCTACTACTTAATAGATATGTGTTCTGATATGTGTTTTTCAGCGAATAATTTGCATATTTTCATAAGGCAGCGAAATTAAGCAGGTCGATTTGCGCTACCTTGTAAAAAATCTATCGACTATATAAACAGAAATATCTCTTGATCCGTTGGGTAAAAACATGTCAAACTTTTTGCAAAAATTCTTTAATAATATAAGGTACAAGAAAATCACAAAAAACTGGAAATTCATTATCTGCAAGTAACCCTTTAAAGCTTCACAGCTCTTTCATAATACAGTATATTCACTGTTACACATTGAATAGTTCATAGTACATGATAACGCATAATGAATGCAAACACAATAACAAGCACACATTGTTCTGTTATACTTGCTACTCAAACAGTAATCAAAATACAAATACAAAATTAATATTCTCTCTATTGTCTGTTAGACTGTAATATGAAACATCTGATACAGTTGCGTTTAGTAATGGATGAGTATGAAATGAAAATACAGAAACACTTCGAAGCAGGTCTCATCTAACCTGTAAATCTGTATAAAACATATTAGCTCTCTGGATTTTAATTATATCTACTGTATTATACTTGTTTCTGTAGACTGTCTGAGGATACTGTACTTTTATTATGATTTTTTTTTATTATTTTATTATTGTTTTGTTAAAGCGTTGAATCTGCAGGGTATACAAATGTAGATGTAGTACACACCTATTCTGTATAGAAATGTACCGATTTTTTGCTTTTATAATTTAAGAATATCAACAGGCGGAATTCTGCTGAAAACAATGATCCTTGAAAATTTTCTTTCAGGAAAACGACCAGAGTAGAGGGTTCTATAACTGCTAAAACACAAGTCAGCAAGCTTGCTCTTTCTTTACCTTTCTACAAATTCTATAGGAATATGAAAGGAGAATATTCGCTGACCTTCATTTATTTCGACTGTCAGCAGATGAAAATACCGCAATGATTGCATTTCCTACAAACGAAAGTTGAATGAGAAAATCTTTTTAAGTAATGAAATTTCTCAGCAAATTAAATTGGAGAAAACTTAGTGTTACAGTTCATTACCTGTTGAATTGTTTCAAATATGTTTCAATACGATAACAAACAAATGAAGTATTGAAAATAATAAAAATGCCTCTTCTCTGTGCTTTACACAGATGCACTATTACACAGAGAAGAGGCATTATTTTTATTATCCTCGATACCTCTATAATTCATCCCTGTCATACAAATGAAATAATAATATTGTTATGAGAACAAATCCGAGGTATTTATTTATTATTATTTTATTCTGCTGTTCATTCCGAATTATTTTGAATCTTCGGTTTTTCACAATCAAGGTTAATATGAAAAATAGAAGTAGGGCTTCCCGTATGCCTTTATGTAATAGCAAAACAATGATCGTATCTATTTTTTTTTACCTGGAACAGTGGAAAAGTAATATGTAGTACTATTCGTAAACTACTATGGCATTTATTCATTTCTATAATTATTTCCAGGAATCTCTACGCAGCTGAAATTAATACTCATTGTATTAACAGCTTTGCTAGAATCCTTCCAACTTTCAATTTTAATATTAAATTCTATTTAAATCATTGCTGAAATAGAATTCTGATTATAAATTATACTTTGAACTTGATGTACTACGTAGAACTACTTTATTTTACATAACATTAAAAAAAATATTAACCACAGAACATAAAGATTTTCGATTTTAATGCCAGTCAGCTGATGACTTTTGCTCTACCATATCAGTTATCACAAAATGAAACAGAAAACCGTAATTTGTAGATGTTTATAATCCAAATTTACTTACACATTATTTGTGACTATAGTTTCGGGATATAGCTACCCATCTTCAAACAATTATAAAGAAAGATGGGTGGCTGTATCCCGAAACTAGTCACAAATAATGTGTAAGTAAATTTGGATTATAAACATCTACAAAGCGTGGTTTCCTCTTTCATAACAAGTTCAGAATAATCATCATGATCATCTTTATATCAAGAAAACTTCCATTTGATATCCTACTTGACAGATGACCATCAAACTTCTTGCCAACCTTTACAGACTGGCTGACCCCCTTCCAGTCAGAAATACATGAATGGAGTTTTAATCCCCCCCTCATCCCTTTTCTAAAATCCACCAATGGGCTTTTTGGATTTGTAAAATACAATGAAGTATCGAACGAAAAATTTAAAACGATTTTGAAATCTCTTTCATCCTCTAGTATATATAGAGAAGAGGATTGAAGAAGATAATGTTTGGTAGAGGGGGATGTTCGTGGGAAAGTTTTTTTTTAGCTGAGAATGAGAAAGGAAAAGAGATTTCAGAAAATCAGGTTTTAAAGTATTTTCTATTTAAAAGGATTTACATCAACGTACACTGTTATTTTCGAATATAAAAATTCTGTTGCTCCATTACTAAATTATTATGCACTTATATGAAATTTGTTTAATCAATTTCGTTTATTTGTTTCGAAGATTTTATTTAATTCTTACTGAAATACCTAATAACAAAATATTCGTACGAAAATAATAAAAGGTTATAATAATATTTCTTTCTTTCAGAAAAAAGACAAGTTCATTCTTCAATGACTTGTGTATGGACTGATTCAGTAAGTTTGCTTAGGTTTCAATTTCAGCAAAAAAAAAAAAAAAATTAAAATTGCTCAGTTTACAAATTTATTTGTATACATTAAATGTATCCTGGTGTTAACGAACATAAATACCTTTTACAACTGATTTTAATGTACACCTGTGAATCTGAAGTGTGAGTTAAAAACTACAATTTCGAACCTTTAGGAAACTGAACTCAAACTATAATTTTAAAAATCTCCCTTAACTATTAGATATTCTTAAATGGAAAACATTGCTTCTACCAATTCCACCTTAAATCACTACATTCAACAAACAAAAAATATTTTACTTCTGCAAACACCATATTTAAACGTAAACACCCTATTTCCGTAAACACCCTATTTAAAGTAAAACACCCTATTTAAAATATTTTAGTTCCATCCCAATAACATAAAACTATCCACTAGTCGAAACATTATTAAAAAGTGTTGAAGAAATCTTCATTCTCTGTCGTCATGTGGGAGTTACAGGAAGTCCCATGAAAACCACAGGAGGAAAAGTCTGGAAAATAAACCTTCTAAAGAGGAAAGAGTAGACTATATAGGGAGGGGGGTAGAGGAATTCTACTGGATGAAAGCACAGTGTTGTCATGACGTCATATGGGCATTTAGTTAATTGTTTTCTAACGTCATTCAATGAGTGAAGACTTCGTCTGGATTTCTTTGGATTTTGTGTTAAATGTTTTTTTTTTTCAGCAGTTTTATAGTTGCTTTATGTTTGGAATATACAAGGTCTCATGTAAAAGAGGTGATATGTCTTATGTTGGTCAAACAGGTAGAAGATTAGGAGCTAGACTTAAAGAACATAAAACTTGTTTGAGTTTGGAGCATCCCGAAAAATCTGCGTTTGCAAAACACTCTATAGAAACGTCGCATCTCCTTGATTGGAAAAGAACAGATTTATTACATAAAGGAGGAATATATATGAACGGTGTTATATAGAATCTGTCCATATAAAAGGAGTAGGAGCTAATGCATTAAATGAAACTCAAGGACTCTCAAATACCAAGACCCTGGGAGAAGCTGCTTTCTGATTCAATTTTAAAATCCTAACTTAATTTTATATGTTTTCTGTTTGTTTATATTTGCCTTTAACTTTTCATATTTTGTAACACGTTTGAAAATGAGTTTACAATAAACTTGAATATTTACGGAATAATTCTGTATTACTGTCTTAGTTGAATATGAATTATCAACAATCTCAGGCTATGGGCTTTCACGATTTCTTGCTTTATGTTAATATAATTTTTTTACTTATTTAATTTTTACTATTACACTTATTAGATTATTAAACAGTCGATTCCCAGCATAAAATTATTTCGTTGACTGTCGCAAAGAAACAAGCTTAGGAACATTTTTGACCAACCAATGAATCAGTAAAATAGTTATGACACTCCAAAAGTGTTTGTTGATACTACATACTGAAAATGAATATACTATATATTTTTTTCGTCCGAAATAAGCAAAAAAGTTCTATTGTTATACTTTCACTTTTACATATATATTGTACATGTTCTACTCTTATGCAATAGAAGAAAAAGATGGAAAAAAGAAAACTCGATTTACAGAAAAAGAGAGACAGCTTCCAGATTTATCATCAGCGTATTTCAAGTGAACTGTTTTCAAAATCATTGGACAAACTTTTGGAATAAATAAAAAATACTCAATTTTGAAAATTATATGTAATGCACAAAAGGTAACATGATGACATCCTGGACGATCGTATAATAAAATGCAAATTCATACTATATGAATATATGCCTTTAATCCAGTGATTTTTTTTTACCAGTGTAACAAGTTTCGGTATATCCACACTGTGGATTGCGAATGATGAATTGTTAATATTGTAAGACATATTTTTTTTTGTCTGAAGATGGTAGAATGATACCGAAACTTGTTACACTGGTAAAAAAAATCACTGGATTAAAGGCATATATTCATATATATCTGCATTTTATGATATGTAATATGATTCCAATCACGACCATTGAAAAAAGATTAAACTAAAAAAAACTCTGTTGGTCATCTCTAATTAAAAAATTCTATCTTATATTTTCCAAAGCATCCTTTCATTTCCACGACTATACCACTCTCTATCCACAGCATCGAATTGCATCGAATGATTGCATCGAATGAGCACGTCCTGCTATGAAACACTATAAAGCCCAAATGTTATTTGAAACCCCTTCGACCTTTATCTATGAGTAGAATATTTTTCCCTTCTATTTGATACCATTTACTCTCCCCTCGTACGGACTTAGTTCAAGTACACTCCACCAGACTCCACTACTGGTATATATACTGACCAGAATGCAAGGATGGACAAAAATACTACGGTGGAAACCCTGGTACAAATCTTATTGCCAAAAATGGAAGAGTTTAGTATCATTTTATTTGCTTTAGTGAAAGAGTTGGAGTAATAAAGCAGCCAATATAATTTAAAACATAATAATATTTCAACATTTATACAATGTCATTTTCAAATGAAAATAATTCGCAAAAAACAATATCAGAATTCCCTTTAACAAAAACAGCAAATATTCAAAAAGAGGCCATCATAGAAATTTCATGTTGAAAATTAAATATGCAGTCAGGAAGTTTCCACGTTGAATTTATTTGCTTTCTTTAGGCAGCATATGGCGAAACTAAATAATAACAATAAAAAAAATCTTATAAATAAAATCGTTGCTTTAAAACTGGAATATTTACTTGAACATAGCAATTATATTATTGAATATTCAGCCTAATAATTTGAAGCAAAAAAACTATTACATTACTTTGTAGTTTTGTGAAGCTTTAAAACGTTTTTTACAGTCTACGAAAGCCAATGCTTAAACTACAGTTCTTTAAAGTGAAAACTCAATGAATAGTCAGAATAAAAGACTGATTCATGAAGCATCAATTCCTGTTGATTGAAGCTGCTAAATTCACTAAAATGAATATATTGTGAATAATAATTATGTCGATCAACTTTTTACTTCTACTCATATTCGTCCCACCCCTGATTAGTTTGGTTAAATGGAGTGTACCACTGGAGGATTACTCTCACGAAGGAAATAACAAGCTATTTCATTCACCAATAAGAATCGTTTAAAACTAAACCTTCCAATTTACTCACTCTCTGTCAGACGATCAGATCAACTTACAGAAACATCTTTTCTGTTTATTGACTTCTATACTAAATCATTCAAAAGAAAATCAACTTTTATAGCTGACTTTCACTTTGTAGAATATGGTTCAATTGGTATTAACTCACATGGTTTACTTTATGTGGATTTCATAATTTTCAATCATATACACAAAAGTCATACTTTTGGGGAGAATTTCACTGATGATTATATTCCCTTTTTCCTGAAGTTCTTGACCAATCCGTTAATTTTATGTTCATTTCAATAGCTAATCAGATTCGTATTAAGCGAATACACAGCATCATGCAGTATATTCACTTTGGTTTATTCACCTGTTGATAACAATATAATATTTATGGCAATTATAGCATTATTTAAAGAAAGGGACGTGTGATCAGTCAATATCTTAAATAAAATTTGAAATCTCTTAGTGTTCAATCAGATGCATAAACACGTTTTTTTAATTTAATAGGACATTATTGAAAATGGGATAATGCCAATTAATTATGGAACTTTTTGAGACTCTGATCAATCATAAAAGGTAAGTTCTATTGAATTATTAAGTTAATGAATGGCATTTCTTTAGGAAATCTACAACTGAAAATAAGAGCTGTTCTGAACCAGAGTTGAATAGAAGTTAACCAAGTGGCAACAAACAAAACGATTATCATAGTATATGTTTTAATACTTTTAAACCTAATTTAAAGTGTTTCGTACATCGTAAAATTCTCTCATTGAATACCCCGCTACCAATGAGTATATCAATAATTTGCTATTGTTTAAAACTCGAGGTATAATCTTTCAACAAAAAACACTTGTAAAGGTAGTTTTGAAAGTTATTACTTTAACAAGTTACACCTTTAAATGGTTTACAAAAATAATTTTAAGTCGTAATTCTGACTGGAACTTCTGAACTGGCGATCCCATGCTTTTAAATCAGCAGATACGAGAACAGTACAAACAGCGCTCATGCGGAAAAAACCTCAAAATTAATTTCACAACGAAACATTTCAGTAACTTAAATTATTATCTCATTAATCCACAAAATCACCAACCGAAATCAAACTACATCTCAACAAATATCTACTTTAAACAACGCAATAAAACTGCGTAAGAAAAACAATCTTATTATCTTCTTATGATAAATTTTATCTTCATGAATTGAAATTGAAGTGACAGTGATGTATCGTAGAGATTGCTGTAGACTATATCATTAGAAAGGCTTCATCTATAACGCTGTACACCAGCAAAGATTAACTTTTTTAAAAAGAAATTGAACAAGATATTTGAGAGGAAAAGTGCTACGAGTAAATTGAGTTGGGAGGGGGGTATAAGTGGAGAGGATGCCAGATTTTATTTTCCTTCTTTTTCTTTTCGAGAGATTTTTCTTCGCCAATTTCTTTATTCATTATATAGTGCTTGACCTATAATTATGATTTAACCACATAATAATAATTAATTACAGTTTCGCAATCAGGGCTATTCCCACCTGGAACTCTCTAAGTGAAACAACAGTGCCTGCGGAATCCTTGAAACAGTTTAAAAAGTGCATTAGTGTCTAATAAATGCACAACTACAATAATTGATGCCACAGGAACTATTTCCTATAGCATGAAATGAACTATGAACTATTATTTTCTTAAACAGCTGATGAAATTGCTGCCTATTTAAAAACATACTTTTCGAATCAAATTAGAATATTATATAAATTAGTGGTTAAAATAAGTGGAGATAATTATATCAGATTGTTTAGTTTTTAAGTATATTATTTTTAAACCCGTGCAGTAATCTTGTGTCACATTTGTCTTTCCACTTCACAGAATATGAATTAAAGTTCCTTCTTCTTTTCTAACTTCTTTTCTAACTGATCTGATTAATATACTGCTGTATAGAAGCAAGAATAGCACAATAACGATGCTGCTGCATTTTACAATTTACATTAAGTTGAGCTGCTGAATCAAAGCATTTTGAATTTATTTGAAATTATTAAATTCATAGGCTTTGACGCTGAAAGGAAAAGTGAGCAAAACAACTGGTTAAATAGCCTGTCAATAGTGATGCCTTTTCTACGCTTTGTTTAATCTAAATAGCTCAACGCTCTTCCAGGATTTCTAACACATCACTAAAATGCTAACAACTTTAGTTTTATCTTCTGCTTTAAACCGTTGTTTATAAGGAGTCGTCGACACTGCCAAGTTAGAGAATAAAAATGAACTGGAGATTGACCTACCAAAACAGGAGATTAACCTATCCATGTCAGGAGATTGACCTATCTGGGACTGGATACTGACCTATCCAAGACAGGAG
>JAQIWE010005103.1:0-10216 GCA_034698565.1 Campodea plusiochaeta
AAATTCACCATAAAAGGGAAATATCAACTTCTAACCAGGGTTCATATTTCCCTTTTATGACAATTTTGCTGTATTTTCCGGGTCTGGAAATTACGTTTAGATGAAGATAAAGTGAAAATTATGACATGTCCTGAACCTCAAATTTCAAGCTCTACAGCTTTGTCCACAGACACGATTGCCATTCCCTATTATTTCAAGAAATATGGCATCCCTGGATCACTCCACAGTGTTTCTACAATGAAAGAAACTACGGCATCTGAAAATTCAGAATTTTCACTACAACTTTGCGATTTACATTAATATTCTAAAATTCATATTTCAGGAGATATTCAGGAATATCAATATTTGTGGGACACCCTGTATATAGGCTTTATGACAAATGACATTTTAATCCAGTTTCTCTTGTGTCTTGCTTACTACAAGCTGTACACATAGTCAAATTCTTTAGCGTCTTTTTATATATTCTTTACCCTAATATTAATTTTTAATCGGTATCATAATTCATGAGTGTATTATGCTATATAGTGTAACTAGCATTAGTGTACTGCAGTATACTACAGTATTGAAATTTTCCATTTTTGTTTCAGTGCATATGCAAATAACAAAATTATTATTAATTAAAATAACCGTATTGTTTCTCTTGAGTAAAAATAAAATAAGTTTATACCAATGGTAACCCATCATGATCGTGAAAACGAACCTTCATTTACGAAATTTGTATTGTCTTATATTCTCACATTGTCATTCTTGTAAGGACGTAAAATGACATGATAATATCCTCACTTCCGGTAAATAAATAATGATGTGTTAGAAGAACAAGGATTTTCTGACAATTTACAACGTTCATAATTAAGTTTTGTGTGCATTTATCTTTATTTAACGAGATATATCATTAAAGATTACCGTAACAAATCTTAAATTCGCAATGAAGAAGATTTTCCCACGTTTGGCAAGTTAACAATGAACTCGTTAGGAGAGAAGACTTTTCATTTCATTTTCATTATTTTCGTTTTCTGTAAAATGAGTGATGATTATTGTCATCAGTATCATTAGTGATCGTCAAAGAAGGACGTTCAAAATGAAAGAGAAATTTCCGTTTTTGAAGCAGATTATAGCTGTTTTATGTCATATGATAATGAACGAGACGTTTTTAATGATTTTTACTTTTATCGTACACAGTATATATTGACTGTTCAATCTTGATTTTTTTTCTTCAAGATTTAACTGTGATCATTGAAATGTTATTTTGCGTTGCTTTTGATTTGAAAGGGAAAAGTCCAAAATTTAAATATCAATAATTAGTTGAAAGATTATAAATCAGAAAATATTTTAAATTAATTATGTTTAGACCTCTTTTCTAGTTTCACATAATTACATAACGTAATCCCTTATTTTAAGATTAAAAAAAATACTTTAATCTAAAGATCATTCGTAATATTACAAAAAATAAAATAGCCCTTTTTGTATTATATCTCTGTTTGATGAAATGTTGAAACCAAAATTGCATTTTATTATAATTATATTGACAAAATAAATCTATTAATTTTTTGTTCGGAGCAAAGACCATTTAATGTTTGCATTTGCTTTAAAATTTTTAAAGCTGTGAGTTGAACCAGTCGTGTGCCAAGTTTTATTCAAACACATCTCTTAGGCGGAACCAGACCATTTCTAATGGAGGGGCAAATGCACCTTTAAAGATGACATCAAAAGAGACCGTCCGCGAAGCGCCACCATGGTTGGCGCGAACGTAGAAAATTTTGTAAATTTATGGTAAAAACTCCCTATTTTAAACCATTTTTACTTTTAAAATGGTTTAAAAAAATTTGGCCTTATTTTTCACTTTTTTATCGTTTTAGATTCATTTTTCTGAATTCCTTTAACTTTTTCTCCTTTTTCGAAACCTAATGGGTGGGCAGCTGCCCCCTCTGCCAACCCTGTAGTTCCGCCTATGTCACAGCTTGTATTTCCCCTTGGGAGCGAGTAAAACAGAAAACACAGAAAATGAAAAGAGAGGAATACCAAAAACATGTATAGGAAAAGGAGACTGATTCTATGCACAAAACAATTCTTGATCAGCATATTATTTTCAACATTTAGCATAAATCATATATTATTTTAATTCTTCCAGGTGATGGTATTTGGCCAGTATCTCTTGGATTACCATGTGTATCCGATGCTCAATGTCATGCAGCTGATCCAGGTTCTTCATGTAAAAGTGGAGTTTGTAATTGTAAATATGGCAATAGTACTTGCCAAGCTACTAACACGGGTTGTGCCAAAGGAACCTTTCAGGTATTAAAGGCTTTCAAATATATTGATGAACAGGTGTTAATTATAGTGGTATACTTAAAGGGTTACCTGCAACTAAAGTTACTTTTCTGATATTATAACATAATATTAGTATTCTTGATATAAATAACTCATATTATACTTCTCAAAAATCACCAGTTGCCGAGATATTCAACTTAGAAAATGCAAGAAAATAATGTGTAAGGTAGCGGAGCAAACGTATATGAATAAAATGATTAATATTACATTATTTTTAAGGCAGTTTTGCTACTACGTAATATATATGTGTTCTGATATGCGTTTATTTTCGCATTCAAGGCAGCGAAATTTAGCAGGTCGATTTGTGCTACGTTGTGGAAAATCTATGGACTATATAACAGAAAATCCGTTGGGTCAAAAAATGTCAAAACAGAAAAAATTCTTTAATAATATAAGGTACAAGAAAATAATAACAGAAAACTGGAAATTCAATATCTGCAGGTAACCCTTTAATTTGGCGTTAGTCATCAACTGGGTATTAAATAGTTCAAATTAAATCACAAAATTCGGATTTAATGTTTTTCCTACATCTCACTATTAATTTTCCTTATCCATCAAAATTATATTGTGTAGCCTTATATGAGTATAATTATTATAAAATGAAATATAAATTATATGAAAACGCTTTATTTTCAACTTTCCTGAAAGTTAAATATTTGTATTATATTACTTAATATGTATATAAGTTGTATAATATTACAAAATATGTATGTAAGTTTATTATTAAGTATGCAAGTACAATTTCGAAGCAGTCAATACTGAAGGGCTGAAAATGACAGAAGATGAGATTTTCATCGCAGTAAGGAAGTTTTCAGTGTTTTGAACTTTTTTCAGACAGTTTTATCGATATTATTTTACTGCTAATTTAAACTTTTCACAACCTAACACAATAATTTCTATTTTTGACATTTTGGTAACTGCGAAATAACGTAAATTCTACCATTTTTATGACAACTTTAAAATACAAAAAAATCTAATTATTTTGCTCTGTCTACATTGTACTGTAAACCCGGAGACAGACCATTTCCGTTTGATCATTGTATAATTAAATCTAAAACTTTTTTACAGAGACATACGTCACATTATTTTTAGAAACTGTAATTTAATTTAAATTGTCCATAATTATCCAAAACAATAATTAAACAAAGTTGTCTTTCTTTTTAAGTAAAACCAATTTAATTGCATTTTGAAGTAAGTTGTAGACAGTATAATTATATTGAAATTAATAGAATGTTTTACTTTTCTCTAGTGTCGTTCTTCAGGCAAATGTATAAGTTGGTTTTTCGTTTGTGATGGACGTCCGGACTGTTCGGACGCTAGCGACGAAGAATGTAAACGTGGATGGTGTCCGGATGAATCTTTTGTCTGTGGAGACGGACAATGTATTTCTCGATCAAAAATATGTAACGGGAAAGGAGACTGTAGAGATAAATCGGATGAAGCGAACTGTTATGTTGGAGGTATATAAATATTAGTTTAATTCATAATTTATATAAATAATAGAACTTGGTAAGCACATTAATAAGTGGAAAATCTTATACCACAGTATTGTAAAATTAGGAATTTCAAAAGGAAATATATTACACTGAATTTTTAAATATGGAATTTCGGAACAACGGTATTGTTGTTTAGTACCCTTTATATTGTATTCATACAAAAAGGGGACTGCCTTCCCGTATCTTGGAAAAGATGAGAACATGGAATGTTATAGAGGTTTCAAGTCTTCCGCCTTATATCTGTACCAGCAGGGCTCGTTAGGCATCCTGTATGCCCTCATTTAATTATTACAGTCATTATAATTTTTTTTTAACTAAATATTACTGTGTACGAAAATACTAAGTTCGTATTTGTCTCTGGTCTATGACATACCTATATCAGATCATGAGAATAAAATGGCAATTTTCAATATACAGGGTGATCAACATATCGCGCACCTTTTGAAATTTGTATAAAATCTGAAATAATTATAGGATTAATAAAAGTGAGTAAGCAAATTGAAGAAGAATTATTATATTTTACTAATTGTGAAAAAAAAAATTAAAATATTTACAATTGATCCAATATGGTGGCCATTTTCGTCAACCTCTATAAAACAGTCTTTTTATTATCTGTAACGCTGAGAAAAATTTTATTTATAAAGTCAGAGATGCCATAATTCACAGTGATGAACTTCATTCCAGTATAAAACATTCCATAAAATTTCAAAAAAAATCAATACTGTACTTTTTGAGCAATAAGTTTTCTTAGTGAAATTTCCTACAGGGAAGTAAAAGCTCCCACATTATTATATAGAAGTTTTATCAAAGTACTGGGTGGATTTTTCTGAAACTTTGTGGAACCTTTTACACTTGTTTAGAATTCATTATCATAAAGTATGATCAATCTAACTTTATAAATAAATGTTCCATCGACGTTGTAAAGTCATCAATGAGCTCATTTTAAGGTTTTGTCATTAGAGAATCACCACTTTGAGCACATTTGCTAGCATTCTCAAAATATTTTTCACCATATTAACAAAATTTTATATTCGTACTTCATTTTGGTAACTCAGCTCTATTCATTCTCTATGTATTTCTGATTTTATACAAATTTGAAAACTTGAGTGAAATGCCGATCATGTATTCATTTTCAGTTCCCGTTATAGAGGAAGGGAAAATATCGCCATTTTGGACATAGTTGGTATTTTTCACAAATTTTTTCCCGCTATATTAATAAAATATACTACTCAATCTTCATTTTGGCATCTCATATTTATTAATCGTCCTAGTATTACAGATTTTCTTGACATTTGAAAAGGTGCGCTATATGTTGATCACCCTGTATTACCAATGTGATGTTGAAACTAACAACGTTCTCGGTTTACTTACATTATTTTGAATTCAATAGTAATGGCCTCCGCGATTCTCATATAGTAAACAATAGTTTTATTTTCCTCAAATAAAAAGCAAGAGTTCAAGATTTTATTCAACAACACAGTGAAGAATATTCAGTATTATTCCTTACGTAATATATATTTTATCAAGTTCGCAGCAGACAACTTCAATTAATTTTTCTGAGACTAATGATTCATATTATAAAGATGCTACATATAGGCCTATTCTAGCAATTCCATAATAAAAACACCACTTTTTGACGATGCTTCTTCTATGAGTATTTTGCTTTTTTTTTTATCAGACCATTATAAAGTATATATAGACTAATGATCTGATATTGAATTGAATCACGAACTAACTTGAATTATTGCAAAAAGTTAGCCTATTTTATTGGACTAACTTTTTAAGTACGTATAAAATTTTTCAGACTTGTTTTGTGATATAGAAATGGAGTTTCGAAAGCAAATTTTTATAGTCTGTGAGCAGCAATGTGGGATGTCTCAGATATTTGTAAATGCAGTAAAAATGGATTTGCAAGAATCTAAAATATCCAACGTTGCTGTCTCGAAAATATACTTAAAATATTAGGAAGCAGACATATATGTTTAAATGGAAAGAATGTTTTATTTTTAAACAGATTTGTATGATTTCAAGAATATCCAACCGCATGTGGAAAACTCTTGATTGAAAAAAAAAATCTTGTTACATACCGTACTATAAAAATGTCTTTTATGAGAGTGTGATTGTGAAAGCTAATAATGATGTGGTTCGTATATACAGTATAATATACTGTATGATAATAGCGGAAATAATGGAATTTTTTATCCACTTTGAAGTGATAAATGGGGTTTTTATGGTCGTTTAGGAGGAAGTGAGTATATCGTTTATTTCTATAATAACGCACTTACTGCATACATAATATGATATAGATTCTAATCATCCTCATATTGTAGTTTCCTTTGAATGATTTTTTATAGTGCTATGTTCTACACACGTCCATACAATTGTAACATTTTGAAGAAATACGAAAGTTTTTTTATTATCATAAAAGCAATTTCCCTAACAACTCACTAAGGAACTGGTCATAACGATTAAAGCCAAATTTTATCACGCGCAGTAAATATCACAACAAGGTACATAAAGAAGCTGTCATAAACGCTGTTATACAATTGTAGCGACATAAAGTGCCGATAAAAATAATGCCAAATTGCTGCAGTAATAACAGATACGGCACAGGGGGTCAAGGGAAAGTTGTAGTGTAGGGTCTTGTCTCCATCTATCGTATGCTGTACTGTATATGAAACAAGTAGAATTAAACGCTGCGGTAGCTTTAATATAGATGCGACCTAATAAAAACTTACCTTTTCCATTTCTGAATTCTTTTTTAATTATTTCTGAATATTCTATGATTAATTTTACATAATAATATTGTAGTATAGGATGATCATTCTTATTGATGTAAATGATGTTTCATTCAATTGTCATACCCCGTTCGCGCTATCTTTGGGTAGACTTTATCTTTTTCTCCAGAAAAGTGACCCAAAGATAGAACGGGGTATACGGTGACATTTAATGTATATCCAATAATATTGTAAATATAATTTATTATGCTGAGTCCTTTCGATTTCTAACATGTTAACTACTTGATCGAATATTGGATTATTTTAAAGGTTTCTTGGATGAAAGGGTTTTTCACACGGTTCATAATCAAAACATATTCTCCTTTATTTTGAAAAGATAAATTACAAAAGTTTTTTAATTAATAAAATTAATGTTTTTTTGTGCAAAATATAATGTGATAAAAATTACTTTCAGAAAAGGTTAAAAGGAGATTCAACAATATATTGTAATATATCGAAAAAGCTCTCTCCTTTACTTATATATTACCGATATGGCGCTGTTTCACTATCGGTTTGAATAAAACAATAATAGTATAGAAATAAGATTCTCTACTTATCTTCCTATTTCGTTTACTCCACTTGTTATATATTTAAAACGAGACCACAGGGGCTCCTTTGCATACGATCTTTATGTACTTGGAATGATGACCATGTCTTAGCCGTTCTCAAGAGACTAAGGCAGACAAAACCACGGCAGTGAGAGATTTTGTACCATTTGCCAGCTGGCTGGAAAATCATAACACTTGTCCCGAATGAGACCGTAGGGAAGTACTGTTCTATCATTATACCCATATGGAGAAGATTACGATTTAAACTTCAATCTACAACCTCCAAATAGAATTTGCTGCAGGCTTCTCATCTATTTGGGTAAAGTGGTTGATTTATGGAACTTCCGTAATGTATACACTTGTGCTTTTCATTGTTTAATCGGTATGTAATGAAACAGTCTTGTTCTTCTAAGTTTCGTAATAGAGAAGATTGTAGAGTCGTATGGATTAAGGTTTAATCACATTGTTTTCCATGCTTAAGATATAAATTAAAACAAGGCAGAGTAAAATCATGTCCCACTTATTTATTCGATAGTTATAATTTTATATGTAGAATAAATGTTGATTGACATAAATTTGCTTATATGTATGTATAATATAAGGTCAAGTAAAGTAGAAAACATTCTGCGGTTTCAGAAAAATAATTTAATATGCTGTGACCAGGTTATAATGGTTTAATACGTATGATATATTGTAGAGTGAAAAACGAAAAAAGAAAGAAATAGTATAATTATATCCTGAACAGTTCAGCTGAAAAATAGTATAATTATATCCTGAACAGTTCAGCTGATATTATGGAAAACAAAAATGTTTGTTTGGTGTTATCCTCCTCTTACTGTTTTTTAATAGGATGAAAAGTTTTCAAAGTCAACATATTTTTACTACAGGATACATAACTTTCTTTAAATTAGAATGAGAAAAAAGTTAAATTTGAAAAGCTGATCCTAATAATTTTTTAATATGGCTAATTGCAAAAATTCTGGAATATTTTTTTCCCTCATTTCCTGTTTTTCTGATGTTAGACAGTTTATTAATTCATTGTAGTGTAATCCTTATTCTTGCAACTTTATTGTAATAAAATCATTAGTAAATACGGCAAGCTTAGTTCAGATTTCCAACAGACTGAAAAAGCTGGAATGGCGTGACCCAAATCCTAAAGTAACTAGTAGAGCTTTCTACCTTATTTGTAATGAGAGATTACGGATGTCGAAGAGAAAATAATCCTATTCATTAACACCAACATGGAGATTGTTTCATTATACTAATGTAATACCATAATGTGATAGCGCACGAGCAAAATGTTGCTTCTGTTTCTAACATTCCGAAGTTGCAGTCCTAAATACACGCACATCACACACCACCTTAAAGCAGTGATACTGCATCAAACAAAATAGTCTCTCTCTCTCTCTCTCTCTTAAGATGCTTTATATTAAAAAGCAGAAAATTGATGTTTCTTAACTTCCGAGTTTACACTGTCATATTTATCCTTAAAATTGTAGATCGTTGGAAGTGTTTACACTGTGCTTCCCCATGTGTTAGAGTATATTTTGTAGCATCTAGTAAGAGAAGACGAATGAGTTTTAGTCTAGGTACACTAGAGGTATAAGTATATAGGATAGGAGGAAAAAAGGGTTGGAAGCTTGCCCCTGGAGTATATATAAGGTCTTGGTATCTTTGTGTATTCACTAAAAGCTATTTTAACTAAAAGAACTTGGAAAGGTTATGGAAGTTTTCTAATCCGTCCTTGTATATATAGGAAAGAAAATATTCAGTTGTTTTCTTACTTCCATCCGTTTGTGAATTTTTGTTATTTCCTAAATACTTATGCTATATAATATATTATAAATACTTTTACTACACAAGGATTCTTTTCTTGATCATTGTATAGTATGATGTTATAATCATATAGAGGTATTGAAAACTCTGTATTCAGCAATATGAAATAACTATTTTATTGTTCTTACAAAATGACCAACTGAACAATATTTAGCATTAAATTGTTTATTTCATTAAGAACACCATTAATTAACTAGTTACGAATTACTATACTGGACTGACAGTAATAGGTTTTAAGGAAATAAACCATTCATTTTCATCACATAAATAGTATACAACCTGAATATTAGGTAAACAGAAATATTGTATATCTACAATACAGTCCACTATATTTTAGTTATTATTATTATTATTTGAAAACGTAATATATCATTATTAATATACTATTTTACAGGAATTAATAACATTAAAACCTGTGATATATTTCTCATTATATTTGAACATTCAATTTCCAAAATATATTGTCAAGTATAAAATACAGTATTCTCTTCACCAGAACAGTAATCTTCTAACAACAAAACTATTTAATGACACTTCCGACACCTTCCTTGAATCAATTGCATTTATGAACATAGTTTGCACATGAGCCCTCTGCAAAATAGTCCGTTGCAAATAAACTAATTTCCTTCCCAATTGGAAACAATACAGAAAGTTTGCAAAGCTGATTTGGTTGTAATACAAGGAAGTGCTGCAATACACTTGGAATACTCCAGGAAAGGCCATAGAAGAACAAAGTGAAAATTAGAAAGTAGAATAGAAGTTTCTTGTGAAATATGTCTTGGAGGGTTTTTACAAGTGTCTATAGAGGATCACAAATGGTTAATTACAATGTATTGGAAAACCACTTTGCACTTGTATTCAGAGATCATTAAGTACTCTTCTCCAAGATTTCAACAGACATATGAACTTATTTGTTACTTTTATGGTTTTAAGAGGATTTAAGGAAAACCCAGGAGCGAAACAAAAGTAAGTTACTTGAGTTGAGAAAGTAGCAGAAAGTTTTGAGTTACTGCATTTGAAAGTGGTGTTGTATTGTGGGGTTTTCTTGAACACTAATTCAGTGGAGAGGTAAAAGTATTTGTAGATGTACATTTCATTACTACGAATGAAAACAGCTTTTGCAGCAATCATGAAATTGGTTTTAAGCAACAATAACAAGTTCTAATTTATATATATATATATATATATATTGTTTTTGTGGAATGTGACTCCTCGTATATAGTTATTCAGT
>JAQIWE010005104.1:0-10216 GCA_034698565.1 Campodea plusiochaeta
AATGACAGTAAAATAAATATGAATTACAGTCTTTGCACTGTACAAACAACTGTAAGAAAGTGTAACTGCTTTTAAAATAGAAGAATCAGGAAAAGATATTGTAATGCAAACGAAATATTATTTAAAAAAAAAATTAACATTCCTTATTTATAAGAAATTTATTATTGAATACGGTATCTTTCTGACAACTGGACAAGTGACGAAATCGAGGACAAAAGACCACTGAACTTCGTCTCTGATGATAATTCCTAAATGACATTATGGCTAGTTGTGTTATTAATCAATTGCACTCAGTTTGGACTCGTGCTCGCTGATCTGCTCTTACAAATCATAATAATAAGCTTAAATGAGTTCCGAAGATACTCTGAATTCTACAAACTAGATATCCAGAATTGTCCAAATGATGATTTTTTTCTAAAATTTATCAAAATTTCCCAGAGTAATAGAAAATTCTAAAATCCACAGAAACCCATTTGAAGAACTCCCACCCACTGACCCCTATCTGTGAAAACCCTTAATCTCTGAATTTTCCCAACCATTAATTCCAAAAAACTCTTTAAAAAAATCCATCGTCGTCTATCTTTCTAACATTCAAACAACTCGAACTGGATACATTTGCGGATAGATCGCTTCTTCTATAACATTGCCATCAGGGTTGCCCACACGCCCATTTAAAATTAATCGATCGAAATTCGAAAAAGATTTTTCTTCCGATTGTCGGATTAAAAAGAGTCGAACTTACTGGTGCGGTTCGCCAGAAATTAATTTGGATGGCGCTCCAGAGAGGCGGGTCTCGGTTACGGGTTGATCTTTAATTATAGGGTGTTTCAAATGGTTTGAAATATTTGAGAGGTTTATAGGATTTGACAATAGATGGGAAATTATTTCCTTATTGGGTGATGTAGTTCGATGTGTACCGTGTTATTATTTACTTATTTTTAGGAATTATTTTAAATGGTTGAGGTAACTTCAGAAAACAATCAAACAATTTTATGAGATTTTGTGATTGGAAAATATCAGAATAGCCAGAGGTGAATTCTAAATTGTGCACTCGATTGTACACGTAGTTTCAGTCAAAATTGGGAATATTTTTGACGATAATGACGCTGTCTTTGGCAGCAATATTGGCTTGTATAATGAGTTAATAACAGTCCCGAAGAAGAAATTGGAAAATTGCATTCCCTAGAGAGGAAGATTTGGAGAAAATTAGACTTATTATTGGACCCGAGTTAGTATAATTTATAATAACCAATTTGCCATTACCTTTCAGTCAAACCAAGCTACATTGCAAATCTGGAGTTCTGGACAGCATAAAGAGGGAGGAATTAATAATAATTTATACTTACCTTCATGTATTTAAACTGTTGGAGAGATCGAAATACTCTGTAGATTTTTTTAAATGAGTGAAAATTGTAGAAAGAGAAACACCGCCTTTAGCATGTTGTCTACATAACGAACACAGTGATACTTTCTGCCTTGTAGCATTAAATTACATGCTACTCATAACACACAGAAACATTTTTATGCTGAGCTTGCTGCTGTAATATCCTAATGAAATCACACACATAGTTAAGTACATGTAACATATTATACTATTGAAATTGTAGTTTTATCATGAAATAACATTCATTCATGTTAAAAGCGCATTAGACTGTTATTTATTCGCCATCTTGCATTAAAAGAGATTTTCACTCTGTGTTTTAAATATACGTTTACGGCCCAGTGAGCGCGGGAAAAGGTTTCGGCCAATCAGCTAATGGAATTTTCTGGAATTAGCGGCCCAGGCAAAAATAAACGTTTGTGTCAGTTCGTATATATTCCCCTTTTGAATGTTTTATAAAGTCGAAGGCGCTTCTAAGATTAGACTTTGATGATGGTTCCCTAACTAGATTTGAATAATTTATAGTAATAGGTTTTGGAATATATCTCTATTATGTGTTGATAAAACGCGAATAGAATTCAAAATTGCATAGTATTTTCAATCTATTTATAATGTATACAAAAGGAATATCTTCATTCGAATGAAAAAAAAAAATTGCGGCTCTGGTATGTAATTATGGTATATAAATCGATTTGGAACAAAGTAATATCTTTATTCGCGTTTGAAAAGCGTTTTTGAACATAGCTATTGTAGCACTCCAAAAGGCGAGTTTTGTAACTTGTTTTTATTTCGTAATTTTTGTTCTCTCGTTTGATAATGGCGAATAGTTGCTTTTACAGAGCGACTCTTTTTGTTTATATCACAACTATTCCTTTGTCTTCCATACATTAATATGTTTTAGTATATTCCACAGTTTTGAATCAAAACTATGGAATATGTTACTCTCTTTTTTGTGAAATAATGGATGCTGTGGAATTTTCATTGTACAGTTTTGAAAATAATTACAGTACGATATGAATAGAAAATAAACAAAGGCTTTTATTTTTCTATTTTTCAGATCTAACAATAATGAATGGGAAGAACAGTTGATATAAAAGTGGACGCCATTTTATAAACAACATGCGGTCTTCAAAGAACAGTTGTCAGCACCACCAACCAGTTGACAACCGCACTATCACTGTCACTATGGCTACCAGTCATCAGCGAACTCCACGAATTCTCGTTTATTCGTTACTAACAACACTTATATGGTCGGTAGTTTTGGCGACAAGTGAGCCGGCGGTTTATCCGGAAGAAATCGTCGGTGTGAGTGTATCCGATTTAGACGGCTATTATGACGATGAAAGTGATTCGTCCGATGACAACAGTGTTCATATTTCGTGGGCCCACGCGGCCGAACTCGGACCCGACGGGGATTTCTGGGTGTATTGGACACCGTCCGATTCCGATTATGTTACGTTCGAGGTGCAAGCTCGGACGCGCGGTTATGTCGGTTTTGGTTTCTCGCCCAACGGACAGATGGCAGGAGCGGACTTGGTTGTTGGATGGATTAAAGATGGACGCGTATTTTTTCAGGTAAGAACAATATATTTCTATTTATTGTCTTGAGATTACATAATTATAGTTGCGATTTGTTTAAACAGTGTCTGCTGCTGATTCTAAACAATAAAACTGAGATTACTCGTTTTTAGGGCGATATATGAACTTCGTGGATGGACCGATGGAACATCCATATTGTTTCCAGAAAATGTTTTTTCAATGCCTTATTTGGAAAACTTTTTACGAATGTTACCTGTTGCCGTATCCTATTTCAAATTCATTGGTTGATAACAGAGAGATAGGGTGTGAAGCTTTTTTTGAAACCGGCTTCAGGAATAGCCTACTGATTGGCTAAAATGTAACAAAGTTTTAAATTTATGATGTCATACATGTATATATTTCCGCCTACTATTCTTGAAGACTGCTTCAAGCAAATTCTCTCTATTAAAACGAAATAAGTCCTGTCGAGATCACTGAATATAAAATATAGGCCTATTTTACGACTTTGTAAAATCCTTGCACACACGAAGGTTATAATTAAACATCTTTCTTTTTTTATACTTAGGTTACATAATTTTATACTACATCATATAACTTTATTTTTAAAGAAAACGCACGAAGCATCCAGTAATAAAATCGTTTCAATTGACAATATTCAACTTTAAAATAATAATAAAAAATCTTAATTAGCAACCACCATCTTGTTTTTGACACATGAACAGATAAACTTCTCCTAAAACCAAATCAGCATTCAAGGAAACCAACAAAATCGCACTCATTTTCTCACCCTGGGGGCACTTCTTCCAACTAACATATCAAATGAATATTCATCGTTGGAAATAAGAATCGACTGTATTATTAAGTAAAAAATGCATCTCGCCAAGTGACTTCTAGTCTTGATAACACTGAAAGGAAACGTACATATTTCTTATAGGCCTAATGAAATAACGTAAGCGTTAATTACAGCGTTTGAAACAACTGCTCATTAACGCCAACACAGTAGCTGGAATTCAGTGGGAGTTATACACACGACAGGAAGACAATAATAGGTGGCGATGATGCTATTCAACGCCAATTATAATTGTAACCGATTGTAGATAATAATCAATGCATAAATGCTGCACTTCATTTTGAAATGGTAGTTTGATAAAATGCAGTCAGGTATTTTAATCAGGTCTACCATTGTCATGGTAAAATATCAAGCCCAATTGTGAACATCTCTCGTCATTTCCATTATTTATCCTGATTAATTTGCAAGATAAACTTTTAATGATTTTAAAAACCACATTACTACATGTCAAACAATCCAATCATGAATTTATTACACTTGTACCCACATTAAACCCTAATCTTTAATACAACCCCCGATATAACTACCCCATTGTCTCACCCCCGATACCCTACGTACTGATGCGTCATTTCTTCCTAACCATTCGAAATTTCATTATTTACTCTGTATTTAATTCGATGAAAAACTAAACATTATTTGGCATGTAAGACTGTGAGATACCATTAAGATAAGTAGATTTCCCGTAACCATGATTTATTAATCGGGGGGGTGCAGTGCCCCCCTGCGGAGTGGTAGTGCTGCAAATTCATTGTTGATTTGAGTAAACGATTATGTGTTTTATGGAGGATGAGCATTGATGATGGTTGCTATAGCGACAGGGTAATGAATGGGGGATGCTTGGGAAAGATAGGGTGTCATCAAAGTATTAGGAACTAGGAAGATCGTTTGATTTCGTAAAGCTCCATGTTCTTATAAATACTGCTGGTAGTTTTATCTCACTGTAGCTCGTTAATTAATACGAATTCAAATAAGACCTGCAGTCTCTAATCAAGGCAATGTAAACAACTTCATATTAAAAAGATGAGTTCATATTTTTCTTAATGATTTCTTTTTTTATTGTCAGGAATTATTAGTCCATTATTTTCAACTTTATTTCACGTTCTTAATTTTCCCCTTTTCCTATAAATTCTGGTGAAAAATAATATTCACTATCACAGAAACTTAAATTTGTTTTTACGTGAAACAACTTTTCTTCGTGTAAATAACGTTGGTTCAGTATGTGATTGTCATATTATGTCACTGAACAATGGTTTTCTACTAATCTTCGCTGAACTTTCAGTGACTCGGAACATGGAAACAACAGTACCATTGCACAATTTAGTGACACTTTAATTAAAGTAGTTTTTTCCTGTCAAAGTGAGATGCGAGGAAAATGTAATTCCAAGATATTATTCGGGATTTGGAAAACATTTTAAAAAAAAGTACAGATTAGGTCTCTCACAAAAATTGCCTTGAAAATATAAATAAGTATTATCGGCTGAGAAACAGAATAGCAGACATTTGAACAGTTATTATTTTTGTGTGTTCATTATTCCCCAATATAAACACGAAAACCTTTTGTCACTCCATTATATATATTGCACACATACTCATATTACCCAAATGTTTATTATGACTACTCCTCGCAATAAAACCCCTAGCAGACTCCCTGTTTGTTTATCTAGGTTGGAACCTTACCCTCATGTGGGTAAACTAACCCCACCCTCGCTCGCTAGCTTCAATCATTATTATCTCAAAATCTCCTATTTCTTTGTTTCTCACACATCATCTCTAGTTTATATTTCTTTTCCGAATGGCCAAACAATCAAGTAAACGTTTCTCAAGGGGATTGGTCGACGGTATCAAGATGATGGTATCGTTCAGAGGTGATATTACTATCGCGAGAACTTCATTATATCTAGCAGATGACACATTCTGATGATGACTATCGATTTAGAGACGGAGAAATAATATTTCGTAGTTTTTATTTCTTTGGGAAATTGTTGTAAGCTGTTGCTGACAGGAGATTATAGTGTTGAGTTTCTACAGAGTGACAAGAAAATTTCAGAGCAATTTGTGTATCTGGAAAATTTGACGATCCAAAATTCCCACATTTACTTACATTCTATTAAACCTACCATTTCCTTACTTTGTCATATTTTATCATTATTTCGAAAACTGACATTTATAAATTTTATCTTTCTTCTTTAGAGAGATGATTCATAAAACTACCCTGGGGACATTTTTAAGATTTGTGTTTATTTTTGTTCTCAAAGCGAGTGAGCTGACTTGGTAAACATAACAAACACAGAAAAAGTTTACAGGCATACTGTGACAAAATAAATAAAAATGAAGGGATGCGCAGTCTTATCATCAGAATGAATTTTTTAAATAAAACATTGCAAGCGGTAGAATTTAGAAGTTTTTGTATCTTTATTTTATGATTTCTTTAGATTTATTATCAATAACACAATCATATCTAAACAGTTTCAGAAATATCACAGATATCTATTCACGTGAAATCGAAAAAAATCAACCATGGATTGAATATTGTTCCCCTTTGACCTTTGTGCCATCTGAATTCAGTTAAAAAAATTACAATGAAAATTTTAAAATTGCAAAAAAATTGCACCTTTTTTCTTTCGCGAAACTATCAATCGAGCTAATGCAAAAACTTACCTATAGTTCTTTCTGAGTAAGATTTCATCCATCCATGCTTTGGAACATTACATCAATTGGTTTTTACCCTGATCAATAATAATACTCACTAGGACATTTTTGTCGTTGGACGGTCGTCGTTCTCCGTCCTATAGTACAGCGTCGATGATTAATGGAATACGGGGTGGGGGCACTTAGAACCCTCTCTTGACACCAATAAGGAAAAATTGCGAATGAAATCCAGCAAGTTTTTCACTCGGTCCCTCAGAGGGAAGCACGTTTCAACTTGATTGAAACTAACAGATTTACTTCGAGGATGAGACGAGGACGAGTGCTACAGATTTGGCGAAGTGGGTTTTTGCGGAGATATGATTGTGAAATTTTCTCGGATTTTTTTTTTAATTTTGCTTTTGCTAGTATCAGAATAATTTGGTTTTTGAAATGTTTATTTCTCAATGTAGAACAACCAATACAGAAAGTGTTTAAAAGTGTTTCCAAAATCTTACGGACCCAAATCGGATAATCCATCAAGCGATCAAGGGTGTTTCTGACATTTCAACAATTGATAATCCATTATTCAGTTATTTGTTTTCTTTGACCAGCCTGAGAATTGTATAAAAAATACACAATTTGAACCACCCATACAAGTGGTCAACAATAGGTTTACCCGTCAAAATAGTTTGAAGACATAGCCAGTTTGAGTCCGTAAGATTTTGTAAGGATTTTTTTTTATATTTCCTAATGATAAAAATGTTGCTCATCAAAACCCTTGTAATTTACTAATTTTGGAACGAATAACTGAGTACCGAAAGCAACTACTGCATTTTAAACTATTAATATTATGAATAATTTTTTAATTTGTGACGATATTTCTTTTCACTTCGCCCACATGAAGCTATTAAAACTTTGTACGCGTACACGAAATATCACTTCCAGAATCTGAATATAAATAGAAATAGCAGTGCCAATGATGATAAAATGAACCATCTGGAAAATTTGAATTTTTCAGGAAGACTTTTGAGTACCAATGGTACATTGAAGAATCTTCATTGTAAAAGGCATTTATTTTCTATGGAAAAGTTGAGGAGTATTTTACATAATTATATGACCACGAAATAAATAATATTTAACCGAAACACTGCCCCAACTTCATGACTGTAAAAGGAAACGTTTGTAAAATATTATAATAAAGAACAGCTGCAAAGTATGGTAATTCTGCAATCTCATTTTATTAAAACCCAGCTATTGCATGTAATTACAGTTACCGGTACATTACCATACGTTGACATCAAATTCGTGTTCCATACCGTATCATTTACATCGTGATGGACCTGCCATCTGTTGGTACATTTTAACCCAAGTCCTACTAAACTTGAATGAAAGAAAATAAGAATATAAATCCCGTTGTTGTTGTTATGTTACAAAACTTCGTGCATAGTACCCGAAGCCGAATCACGTATTCTGATTAAGATGCCTGCAGCGCCAACAAAAATATATACCCTAATCAGTTTATAGAAAAACGGGAGCATTTTAAGAGATCACGTGATCTTGTTGTTGAATGGCGGCGTCCATATGAAGACAGGTGGATGGTTTGGTGCACAGTAGTTGATGAGGTTTACTGTTAGATTTTTAATGGTTTGTGGTTACATTGATTTCGAATTGATTGGTGAATTATTTTGTTTCGGTTGGTACGTGATGTTATAAAATTGTTTTTTACGGTATACTAATAAAATTGTTTCTAGTTATTGGTGTACTGGTTCAGCAATGATTTTATCCACCGCTATTCCTTCAGGCAAATTCCTGATATGATTATTTACATTATTACCGAAATATTGCGTTTGAACTTTTATTATTTAATTCTGGAAATGTTGTATCAATGACATCAAAAATCTCCCACTGTAATGTTTTTTGGATGGATTTTATGAAGTTCTGAATACCCCATCACCGTCGAATATTTCTGATGTAGCCTATGCCCCCCTAGTCATAATGATTTCATGTGAGTGAAATTATTTTTTTTCTAACGATAAGCTATAATTGGTATCAAATAATCTACCAAATTCTTACAGAATATCATAAATATTCCGATAATTCCCAGTATACTGCTAGTGTTTGCTGTCTATATCTAACTTACGTCGTTAGTATATCTTGGCTACCGCTGAATAAATTATAATATTTTTGTAATCACGACTATATGGTATTTCAATCTGTAATTTTTTGTAGGGAAGAAAGAGGCTCATTTAATTTTAAAAAGAAAGAAAAACTTCAAATAATTGAAATTTGGTTGTGATACGACTGGTAAATCCATAAATGAAACAAAATCTTTGTCAATATTTCAGCGAAGATCCTTCACTTTTATCAAGACAGTATAAAATTTACAAAAGTTGACATTGAAATATGAACATTAAGTACATAGTTTGTTAATTATACACGTCCAGTTTTTCAAATTGTAGGGGCCATATTTGTCGTTCATGGCTTCTTTCTCCAACTTTATTATTTCCATTGATTCTCTGATATTACGTTCTCTCCACGTTTTAAGATTTTGTTTCATTTATGGATTTACCAATCGTATCACAACCAAATTTGAGCAGTTTTATATAATCAAACTATACAAATGAATTTTTAGTCAATCATAATATGTTCTATTCCCAAAATTAATAACTCTCTACAAGAATAATTCTTGTATTTAGTTTCTTTTATTTTATTAATATTATACAATTCTCGAAACATCTCTAATTTTCATTGATATTAATTGTCTAAACGAAGGAGTAAATTATATTAATTATCAGATTTTATCTCCCATGAAACAATAGAATATTTTACATCAGCACAGGAGTTTTACATATAATATTGTTTTCCCACACAGCGGATCAATTTAAGTGTCAAACAGACACAACAATTTTTCGACAGTAAGCACTTAATGAAAATCAACCAATAGAGTGAAAGGGGCGGGACCTAATTCATTAAGTCCAACTCGTAAACGCTTACTTTTCTAAATCGATCATGGCGCGATTTTTCCAACTTGTTAGTGGACAACTCCAAAGGGTAGTTGTGTTCGTGGCCTTTTCACTTACATTAAAGTTATATTTTATTTAATATTTTCGCCAATTCTATGAAATAACAATTGTTTCATTCCATATAAATTAGTTTTTGATTTGTAATACCCACTAAAAGCACAAAGTAAAGAATTCAAAGGATATTTACAGGCTGATTAGTCCATAAGTTGAGCAACTTCTTCAATGCAGCATGGCAGGGTGTAAGTTTGAAAATTGGACTAACTGCAATATTAAGCCGTACCACGTCTGGGAAAAGTTGGGGTGTCTGTTTCGCCCTTTAAATATCTAATGCCTTGGAATGATTTTAAACTGTTGATGATTTAAGAGGTACTGAATAAACTGAAATATTTCAATATATTACAAACAACAATAATTGCAATCAGTGTGTATAAAACTCTGTGAAATTAACTTCATTAAAAATGTTTGATTTAGTGCAAAACTTCAATCATCTAGTTTTAATTTATATTTAAAGGGTTACTTGTAATAATGAATTTCCGGTTTTCTGTGATTTTCTTGTACCTTATGTTATTAAAGAATTTTTGAAAAAAAAATTGACATTTTTTGACCCAACGGATCAAGAGATATTTCTGTTTATATACTCGATAAATTTTCCACAAGGTAGCAGAAATCTACCTGCTTAATTTCGCTACTTTGCGAAAATATGCAAATTTTTCGCTGAAAAACATATATCAGAACACATATCTATTAAGTAGTAGCAAAACTGACTTAAAAATAATGCAAATTAATCATTTTATT
>JAQIWE010005105.1:0-10216 GCA_034698565.1 Campodea plusiochaeta
TCTGTTTTTCTATTTGTTGTAGATGACCCTGATGATGAATTTTGTTAAATTCGAAACCCGGGTCGGTAGAAATAAATATTGAAAAGAACTCTAAGGCAGATTTTATTTCATAGTTTAGTGCATATTCTATTGTAATGCATATTGTCGCAGTCCGATTAAACAGCTTTGTGTCTCTGTCTCTATATTTTGTCAAAGTAAAAAGTGGAGACAGCTAGTTTCTTATCTAACAGTTTGCCCATTTCCTATCCTAGATGTTATGCAATCTTCGACTAAAGGGTTCAAAATAGTTTACAGAATGACTATTTCTATGAAAACTACATCAATAAAAGAATAAACTCATATTGGTATGATATTTAGTTAACAGATAAGATTCCATTTAACAGTTAAAAAAGGAATGATAGCGGGATATGTCGCACTCAGCGAAATAACGATCAGATGTTTGCAAAATAGAAGAGGAGAACTGATCGACTACAGTCTAATAGTTGAAAAAGAAAATGTAGTAAAAGAGAAATGTCATTTTGAAATGTTACGGTTTTAAATAAGACCAACTGAAATAATCATTCCTAATGTTATTTTAGTAGTCTGTGAATATCTTTGATTATGCTATACAGCAAGCATAACAATTTTAGAAAACAATTTTATTATTATAATACCCCGGTATTTCTTATACAGGTACCATTAGCCAGAACAACCTTTCTGTGTTAAGAGAAAACAGTTATTTTTTATAGGTTTCATTGGGTGATAACTCACCAGTCTGTTGGATATAATATTCCTCTAATATACTTCTCAAACAATATTTAATTGTAACATAATGTGATATAGCATTTCCTGTAGTCTCAAAAACATTACCAACAATTTTATTTTTCTCAATTTCTGCCCACTATCCCCCATCTCTGACTGTCTGTCAACATTGAAGTAAACTTTAGCCCTATATATTCCTAAATTGTCAAGTTAAAGTTCACCGCTGTGGGAAGGTCAGTACTTATAAATTACAACTAGTGATCCTTTTACTTTGGAAAGTATCGATCGATCCAATAAGAAACTTTCTTACAAATTCTACTCAAGATGCTGCGATACTATTGGTTGTAAACAATCCAAGGTTGTTGAGTTGTAAATAAACTTATTTGGTTGTTTGACGTAGAATCTGATTTCTCTTTGATTTTGTGCTGTAAGAAGATGTTTGATGAGCAATTATATTTATTTGGTATAACTTTCCATACACTATATAATATTTACAGAAAGATGTCTATTGTATTTTGTGTAATTTCTGCTTTGATGAAAGTGATAAAGAGAAAAAATTACGGACATTAAGATAGAAATGAAATCTGAATGAGCATAAAATTCCACGAGATAAACTGTATTTACTCTTAAATGATACACCAAAATGTAATATTTACAATATATAACTTTGTATTCAAAATGATTGTAATGAAACTTGATATTTAAGAATTCGAATAACTGTTTAAATTTTCTCATGAAACTGTGTACCACTAAAAAGACTGTAAACATTTGTACCCATAGGCTATAGCCTGAGAGGTAAAAAATAAAGTTATTATTATTATTACTTAGTTATGAAAACCGTCGAGAACAGATTTTGGAATAACGATTTTAATTGTACTCTTCTAAAATGGGAATGCAAATTTTTCATCGAGTATTGTATCGGCATTTCTTTTTACTTTTAAAATATTTCAGTAAGTATTGTTTTTTTTAGAGGCAAAACATAAGCTGCAAATATTAGTGGGATGTTAAGATTACCATATCAGGAGAAAATAATAAGTAATAATAATAAATAAGAAAATGACATCTGTTCGCAGAATGACGTATTGGTTTTCAATAACTTTTATGTATTGTCTTGTTATGTTTAATATCATTTACAAATACTTTACAAATGATGCTGAAACGAGATTGATATCTGTTAGTGAACTGAGTGTCCACATCTGTGTTAAGTAACTTTTAAAACAGTACATAATATAGTTACAGCAATTTTACGCCATATTTTTCTCTATATTACTTTTGCAATAAAACTTTCCACAAATATAAATCTTTACTCTTTTTTTATGCTACTCGACATTTCTAACACCCTAAATAATGCACTCTTATCAAAAGCCAATATTTCCCCAAAACACAAAAAACTTCACATTCTTTAAACGTGAATAACAGTTATCCCTATAAAATATAAAAAAAACGTTTGGCCCATTCTGTATATTATACTTGAGACATTTATAGCCTCTTTATGAGTAAAATCAGATACCAATTGACAAATACCACTTTCCAAATGTGTCTAAACATACTTCAAAAATGATACATTACTAGACATGGGCACAATTCAGTCTCACAGTTGGGAAGATCTGTTCAGTGAGTAATTTGAATTTATTTTGAAATGTATAATTGAATTTGAGTAACATTGTTTAAACGTTGTTTTCAACAAAGTGAGCAATAATTCTATGAATTTTTGTCTAATTTATTGATTTTAAAAGAGTTAAAACTAATTAATTTGTAAATTTCTTTTCATTTTAATTAAAATCAGTATAGGTCTACATAAAATTGCATTAGAATACTTTGTCAGTACACGATTGTATATATAGTTAACTAAATTGAATTGAGGGCTAGCAGCAGTTGCTTAATGATATGCTTGGATGTAGCATTTTGCATTTTTCAAAGCACACCGGCTCATTTTCAAGCTAAATACAGTACATTCAAACTAACAAACAAAATGTGTCTTAGGTCTACGAAGTATAAAAAGTTATTATTACTTATAAACGAAGCTTACTCAATAAAATAATTGAACTCAAACTCAGCACCTATACTCGGAACAAACAAAAAAGGGTCCTAACCTAACTCATTACAGCTCGAAAAGGACAAGGATAATAACAAGAAAGAAAAAAAAACCTTTCTTCGATATATAGACTGATCTCTATCGATTTTTGAAGGTGAAGACTACCGTAGGGGAGGGGGGGGGGGGTTCGTTGGACGTGAAGAGTGGAGGGAGGGGGGTTAGGTTGCTTCAGGAGGGGGGTGGATGCTGTCACTTGAAGCTATAAATTCTATCATTACTTTAACATCATGTAGTTGTATTTGACGCGTTGAAGAGATACAGTAAACTGGGACACCTTGTTTTCACTCAGGGAGCATAGTTTGTTGTTGAAGTAGGGCATTTTATTTGGAGTGGAACTGTTATATTCTTCAAATTGTTTTCGAGTGGCGACAATTTAGGACTATTGACACTCAAATATCTGGTCTATCCAGAATGAATAAACAAAATTGATAATATTTACATTTTAATTGCAATGTAAATAGGAATAATTATCATGAAATATATAATTATATATGTATAAATGTTTATCGACATTTTAAAGTTCAGTTAATGTCTTAAAAGAATAAAAAATTGGGCACGTATTTCCTATTTTTAACTAATTTGCACTCATATATTCTGAGTTTTATTCTTACTTAAACATTATTGTTATTACATCTTCGAAATTCAATGCTTCAAACATTTCTTGAAATCTCCGAATATCCAAAAAACGAAAGTACAGGCACTAAATTCCAAGGTCCCTTCTTATCCCTTAAAACCTTTTGAAATTGAGTTTTCTACAGAGTTTTCCAAAAAGAAAAATATCTTCGCACTATACCATGCACAATAACAATTACAAGTTTTCACATTAGCACATAGTCAAAAGACACAACTTTTCCAAAAAACGAAAGAAGAAAAATAATAATAAAGATTATATAGTTTCATACTTTCCTCGGAAAAGAGGCGAAAAAATCTAAAAACTTTCTTACTTTTAGTAAGAAAATGAAGTTGTTTTAGGTTATACCTCATTCTGTATATTAGACTGTACTCTAGTACTTTTTTAAGCCAATGTATATATACCTTTGGGCATATTGCCAATTTCTGTTCTTATACGATTGAAGGGTTTATACAGCTTGGTACAAGTTCAAATTTCGACAAAGTTCTATTGTATTCGTCTATATAGTGTTAGTACATGTACAGATATTGTACATGCCCTAAGCGAAGGGTCTGATATCGGAAACTTGCTATCTTTATTAATATTATTATTGGATTATTATTACCGATATTACTAAAAAAGGTCAATATTTTTGAAAGAGTAAGGGTCCGATAAAAATATATGTAAGAAACTTATATATATAATATGTTATAAACTTTTATATTATATTAGAATTTATCACTGCTGTAAACAATAACTGACTTTTCGATTAATATAGTGTCCATAACAGCAAATGAATTATAATATTAGTATATTCTAATAGTGAAACAACCACATTCTCTTCACAAGGAAAAATTGATAGCAATAAAACGGACAAATGCTTCTATGGAAATCTCAGTATGGTTGATCCGGTTATTTTGATTTTCCGAGAATAATGGTATTGATATAATGAAGATCTTATTCTGACTTTATGTATAGGGGCATATAACGGGTCAATCAAAATCAAAAGTAGACAATAATTAATATGAAATAGACAATAAAAATTATAGTAATTGCCTTCAAATTTTGCATTTCGCAAATGAGCTATAAAAAAGGTGTTGTATCTTTATAATAAAATCAGTACAAAAACAACTGAAACTCAGAAAAATGCAACAGTCATAAATTTTCATGCCCACCCCCTCGTTGCCTCTAGCCCCCTTCCTCCCTTTGGACCCCCCCCTCCCCTTCGACCCGGATATCAATGAAAGTAGGAGTAAAATTCCTCAGGAAAGTTTCTTCATTTCTGTGAGGAAAGTTTTATAGGTTCTTGCAATGCCCGCTTCGTCCTTTACTTGAGAATCTACCAGAGATTGTCTTAGAATGTACACACATGACAAATCAAGGGTCGAAAATAGTAAAGGGGGAGGGAGTTTTTTTTGTGTGTCAGTGTAATATGAAGGTCGAAATGCATTTCTAATTATTTATTTTGGAAAGTGCGCATAATTCTAAAAATACTTATTGTACGGATAGTCGGATAGTACTTATTTATTACCTTTCTTCGATGTTCTTCTCCATTAAAGTATTTTCATTTTATTCTTTTATTGAGTTTGCCTATGAACTCCATCATAATTATAGTAAGAAGATTTTAAAGAATTTTTTTCCATTTTTAGGTGCGTTCGCAACTTTTGCGAAAATGCACTTATTACAATACCGTGACTGTCTGCCTGTCCGCATGTAACACAGCCATTCTGGCTAAACCAATTCGGCTGATTTTTATATATATAATCTGCTAACAAAGTTGTCGATTTAAACCTAAATTCAAGTTGATATTTTTATCGGATGTGATATAATTAATTATAATTTAAAAAAGCAATTTTTTTTATGGCCGATTGATTTGAAATTTTACAGGAATATTCTGCAGGCAAAGTTGTCGAGGGAAACCTAATATAATTCCTTTTATAATAATCATGAGAGTACAGGAAACGTATACAAGCGCACCTAATTTATGTACTGCGAAGAAGTCAATAGGACCACTTGTTATGTATCAAATTAGTTTTGGAAGTTTAAGATTTTAATCCAAAATATTACAGAAAACGATTAAATTATATAACGATGTAAAACATCAGGTTACCAATCATGTTCACAGTAAAAATTATGATTTTTTTTATATAAAAGTTATTTTACTGAAACTGAAGATTCATATCCAGTTTAACGAATGTTCGACATCTGCATTGTTTTGTGTAACTAAAGGAATTCCCTTTGATATACTTAGACAAGTCGTTTAAATTTCGTCATTCGTTTTATTTTTTTAGTTTTTTTTTTGCCACGTTTAGGTTGAAAGGAAATTTACAATAGTGCTTCTGATTACAATAACGGAATATGGGTAAACAAGAGTCTAGAACAATAATACTATTTTACATTATTCTAATAGGAAAAAATTGTGATACGTGCACCTTATCCTAATACAAAAGTTTATAAACCTGCTGTACCAAAAACTTCTAGTTACGGCATTGCCAAGGAGGTCGTTGGGCGCGTTTGTAAACAAAGAAAGACCACCAGTAGAAGCCTTGGGGCGCGTTTCAAATTGCCGGTGAAACAAGAGGTTTCTTTCCGATCATTTTATTGGGATATTCTCGAGAGATAAGGAGTGTGCGTTTGATATTTTCAAGATTGGTTTTTGATGGATTTCGTGGGTTATGTATATATGCGTATGTTGAAGTTTTTTTTGATGATTTTAAGAAAGTTTGAGGTTTGGGAATACAAATAATATGGAGGGCTGATGGAGTTTTCTTTGTTTTACGAACAAATATGAAAGGAAGGTGATTTTTTTGTGTGTTTTAGGAAGTGTTTTTAAGACTTATGGTAGATGGATTATGGTCAGTCACATCTGTGGTTACTCTGACAGATAGGCTAAATAGTTACGAAGAAGATGCTTTCGATAAATCTGCTAGAAATCAAAATTAACCCCCTATTTCAAATGACGATGGACATCGTCATATAACATATAGATATAACATATCTCTTTTAAGCTCTTACGTTATACCTTCTGAAGTCATAAAGTCAGTTCTGAAGTCATGCCGTAAGTCGATAAACCATCTAATGTATCAGTTAGGACTTTTGCTTTATTAGTACCTTATAATCAAACTGTCGAAAGAGAAATAGCACTTTGTTCAAAATGCTTGCATATATTACAAACATCAAAATGTGAGGATGAAAATGTGGTAGGTTTTCAGTAAAAAATAAATTAAGAGAAAACGTAAATAAAGTACTCGTATAATGCGATATGCAGAGAATTACTCCAAGTCTCCAATTATCAGAACATATCCATTTTAATGTTTTAATTCACTAATTCAAAAAAAAAAGAAAAAAAAAGAGAGAAGTAAAGTAAAACTTCAAATAGAGCTGAATGTCTAATTAACAAATTTTCCTAATATAAAGAAATCAAATGTGACATTTTTCATCTAAAGCTCAAAACCATAAAAAATATAATGTAAAACCGACTACTAACCGAAACAGACGTGAGACAATTAACATTCCCACTCATTTCCAATCAATTTATCATTCCCTCATCATTTTCTCTGTCTGATGTCTCTTCGAAATGTCTTCTTAGACTTCCAATAAACGCAATCAGTCAATCAATGTTTCAACTCAACACACATCTCTTAAGTTTTCTTGTAAGTTTCCGACGAAAACCTTTGTTCTGATCAAAGAAGATCGTTATTTCAAGTTCCTGCAGGCGGCGGCCCGAACAAGAGATGTTCTCCAAGGCGAGCGGTTGAAACGGAGTAGATATTTGGTGTTATTGTAATAGATTTTAATTAAGAATTTGAATTAGAATAATAGATTTTAGTCAGCTTTCTGTAATTAGAAATAAGAAACAATCATATATTTACTTCCATTATTTTGCCATGTTATTTTTATAATAAAAAGTTTTAGTATAAAAATGCTTACCCTTCCTTGATATCATGATGACCTTCGTTGTCTGCCAGTTTTTTTTTTGAAATTCAGTATTAAGACAATTCATTGTACTGAATGTATTTAAGAATATATTTAAATTCAGTGGAAAAGTTAATCATGTATTTTGATAACATTGATACATTTGCAGAATCTATGATTATTAATACATGATTGAAAAACTGTAATATTTTACTCGTAGTGCACAAAGTGAACATTGAATCCAAAAAAGTGGATTCGAATTCCAACTGGCTCTTACAATATTTCTTTTTATTTCTAACTAATATTGTAAAACGTCAAAAATCTCATTTTTATTCTACGGTACTTGTTTGTAAATAGCGTAAGAAATTATCTTGAGATGTGACTTTGAAACAATAACCTTTCGAAAGAACGCTTCTCCTTTATTATTTTCTTCTTCGACTATCTTCTGATAGTGCTCATATCGACTTCTCCGTTGATTAATTTAGGTGAAAGGTTCCTTATGCACCTTAAAGTAGATCAAAAGCACATCAAGAGAGGTGTTAAGGTTGCATAGTCTTGAAGGATAAGGTGGAGAGGAAATAACTAGCAGTAACGAACGGTTTGATAATTTTGGAAATTTCCCAGTTGGGTTTTTGTTCCATTATTGTAGACTAACTGTTTAAGCTTATAACGCGATAACTGATTATCTGGTGAACGGTTTTAAAGCTGTCAGCGGGTTTCTTTTTCTTTATTAACTCTGAAATATCAGGCATGAAAAATTAACTTAAAATAATGTTCTATTACAAAAAACTTTGTGATTTCATTTAATACAAATTCTGGATTGATGGATTGTATAATGTAGTAAGAGACCTAGACAGCGCCCTAATTAAACTATCCCAAACGAGATCCGACAAGGATCCTCTATATTAAAAATATTGACAGATATTGCTTATCAATATACATGTATTTATGCCAGCAGTCATCAAACTGTTGATTCAGAAAATGACGAGCCTTTCGTAATTATTTTTATATTTCTGATAATACCGAAAAAAAAACTGAAATACACATGGTTGACCAAAGTTAAACTTAATTAACAGATATATACTGCCAAATATACTGTAATGTATACCCCTTCCCCCTAAAAAAAATTACATCGCCAAATTCCTCGAATATTTCACTCCACCATTTGTATCCATTTAACCGCATTTTCTACCGTCAAACATAAACCCTATTTCACCACTTCTATAAATAACACATGACATTGAATAAAATGGGACTAACATTTAAACGAGAAAAAGAAAAATCGAAACTTGATTCGCAAACAAAACTGGTTCTATCCTATCGAAAATCTGAATTATTTTCAACACGTGACAGTTTTCTTTTAGATTCAGAAAAAAACCTTTTTATTCAAAATTCGTTTTTGGAGTCCTCACTTTTCGTTTATACATTCAGTGTTAGTCCCTTTGTTAAAATAAAATGGGAACGAAGACGCTAAGACAACTGTGTGAATACATTTTGGGTCTAGCTCGCTTGCAAATCATACAGGCGGTCGTTTTCCACGCACGAACGAACCCAAGTAGAAATTAATCTGGAATAGAATTCAGAACCGTGAAATCGTGAAACTATGAAAGGTTTTCTTTGCCTCTGCCAAGAAAAAAGAGTCGAGGAGTCTCTCAGATTAAAATTACGGAGTTATAGGTACTGGAAAACATACTTTTTGTTGGAGATGTTAGTCTTATGTTAAATATATATTTTTTAGTAAACAGCTTGTTTTAATCCCTTATGTGATTAGTTTTTGATAATAATTTTTTCAGTACTCGAATAAATATATAGTACCATTTGCACAATAAATAAAACCACATAGATAAACATAGAGACAAACAAATATGTAAACTTAGAGACAAACATATAAACAACCTCATAGACATACACATAGACAACCACATGGACAACAACATAGACAAACATATAGACAACTGCCATATAAAATTATTTAGATTTTAAAGAGATTTTCGAATTACAAGGAGAACTTATCAAAGGAATTTAGATTACCCTTTTGTACTTTCAAGTTTAATAAAATATTAATAGTCCCTTCAAGAAAATACTGAGAAATACAGCTATTCTGAAGAATTTTAACCCTTTGACGAACATACAAAAATCAATGCAGAAAACAACATTGCATGCAATTTCATAATTTCATAAAATTATGCATTCAACTACGACCTGAATATTGCTCGAGATTGTAAATTACCGAGCAGCTCTTTCATGTTGTAATATTTACCAAGAAATAAATAAAATATCAAAGTTATGAAGTATTATGGTGCTTCATACATTTGAATCATATAATAATGCTTTTAAAATGTGAATAAATGTATTACATAAATATAAGAGGACAAGTTTTATATGATTGTATTATTTTATAATATAAAACATAAAGAATTAAACAAACTGGACACCAAAGAGCATTGATGTAGTTATATGGTTTCCATGAACAATGCGCAAATTTTCAGTTCAAAAGTTGAATAATTTTTGTTTTTATAAATAAGATATTTATATACTGAAATGAATTATGTTGTTGAGATACAAAATGACTGCAATATTAATTAAAGAAAGGAAATAATTATTAAATTGACCCGAAATTTTTGGCATCATATAAATATATTTATCATATTTAGAAAACTTTGAAAACAATATAAATGTATAACGAGACCAATATCTTCCCTTTTCACTTATCCCCCAAAATCAACACTATATAGTTTATCGTCAAAATCCATACTAAAAAGAAGTCACAAAACCTTACCTTTTTCTTATCATTTGCCCCAATAAACTTTATTGGTATTCTGGTCAAACAGACAAGAAGTCCTTGAAAATGTACT
>JAQIWE010005106.1:0-10216 GCA_034698565.1 Campodea plusiochaeta
AAAGTAAACTCCGTAATTGAAGTTATATAATAATAGAGAATGATAAAGAATGAGATTGGAGTAACAAGATACCAAATAAAAATAAAGAAACCTTTTTTTTGTTTTGATAGTTGGAATGAATAGAGTAAAGCTGGATACGTGTTGTAATATGGTTTCTGACCGTGTTGAACATGGACACAGTGATTATACTAATCATAAAACTAAGATAAAATGAAGAGAAATTACTTTAAAGATTAATTGGTATCAGGGTAGCTTCCTATAAAGAAAGTAAGATAAAAATAGAGAAAAGGAAAGATATATTCTACACAAATATTGACAGGATGCCGGCCTGAGAAAAAGCACGACCCACGTAAAAATAAATAAGATTGTCTGGGAGATTGATATAAAATAATGATACCTTCACGAGAGTTGCGGGTCACGAACCTGGCAGGTGTGAGAGAAGGGTGTAATTTTATAGATTTTCTGGGGTGGAAAGAAGTGTCATAATCCCTCCGTGTTCGAACGGCAGACAGCGGGTTGGTTGCAGGTCTATTAGGATACGGAGGGGTAAAACAAAATGACAAGTCCTGATAATAATAGTTATGGGTATTAGTAGGTAATATTATGAAGGGACATCCTTTTTTTCACTTAGTGTAAAAAACCCATGGGTTAATTGATATGACAATTAGCAAGGTGTAATTAATCCAGTAGTTTTTTTTTATCATTACAACCTATTTGACAACACTTTTTTTTGTACAAGTAAACCATATGTAAATTATTGAAAAAGAAATGTCTTAAGTTTGTGAATTCTTTTATTTTTCTTTCTATCAAATATTTTCCATGTTTATACTAACCATGCCTTTTCTGCAAGAACATTGTTGTGCTCTTTTTCCGTATTCCACCCATCGTGGCATGCCAAAGGTGGTAGCTTCCGCACAGTTGAAACCATTATTAAAACCTGCATGGTAACCATATGGGAAGGTCACCATTATGGCACCAGGTTCTGTTGCAATTTGTTCACAAATTTAAAGTTCAGTTCGCAAAACTACTTTAAAACAATGGTCACCCGAAATTGTAATATATAAATATATAAAAATATAATTTACAAATTGTAGCCTTTTATATATCTGTTTCATGTCGTGTCAGTCAATTTTCATTTTATAATATTACTTTTCCTCCATTATGATTGGAAAGCATTTTTATTATTTACCATAATATATTACTCTAAACTAATATTCAAACATTCTTAGTAAATAGTATGCATTTTGTGTTTCCAAATATTCTATAAAAACTCATCATAAATTTGTTTTTTCCTATTGTTTATTTTTATAAAAAAAAAACATCTCATTATAGCAACTCTATAAATTCCAACAGCTCAATCTTCCATTCAATATTATACTCCACTATATAGAATAACACATCATATTATTATTATTCATCACAAACATAAAAGCAACACTTGTTTACACAACAACTTCCTTTCCATTTCAAAACAGCAGTCGGCGTCTTTTCGTATATACGAATCGCTCTTTTGTAAATTGTGTGAGATCTGAGAATATTATTTAACATTTCCGGACAGCATCCTCTTTTTCGCATTTCAAGCAGTTTCTCACACTCAATTTTTACTTTTCGACATGGACTTTGGTTTTGTCAATAACAAAAATCATAATAATAGCGCATGTCAACAATTTCCCAAACCACAGTCAGAAGCGAGAACATAGCGGCAAACGGGATTTCCGGGGAATTCCCGTTTTGCCGCTATGTTCTCGTTTTTGACTTACTACTATTATTAGTACTGAAAGAAATAAAATATTGTCTACCTTTGCAGAGGCAATGTTAATGACATGGTAGAGAGAAGTTCTTGTGACTGTAATTTGAGCTTAGGTCTATTTAATGGGTTTTGAGCAAGTATGTCCAGTTCTTCTTGTTGTTTTCGTGCTAATGACTGCAGAGCTGGTAGTCCTACTTTCCCTTTTTGGCATAGAGTCAATGATGCAACGTACCTTCGTAAAGCACTTTCTGGTGATTCAGCTTCATTTACTGTTTCATCCTCTTTTCCTGTTTCGGCATCTTCTACTAATTCAAAATCTACCTCTGTTTGACTGGAGCTATCCCTTTTTAATGGTGACATAATGATATTGGAATTTCCTTGCATTTTAGTTATTTCTTTAACTGTTTTTTCATTTTCTATCACAGAATAATTATCATTACTTCTATTAAAAAATTCAAATGAAGCAGATGATTCTCCTTGGTACAAATCAGCTCCATCTGGTGCTCCTGACGCACACTCACTGCTAACTTCGGGAATGGTAATTTTCTGCAAGAGAAAACGTTATACAGGTTAATAACATATTTCATAATCAAATATGAACTTCAAACCAATCAATGAAAATCAATGGACTTCAAACATAAAAAGAAATTAGGAGAAGAGTAACAGATCTGTAACTAAATATTTTCTTTTTTTTTTAATAACCTTCATTTTTATTCGTGTGTAAGAATGACTTTCATATCACAAATTTCGATTTAAGAAAATACATTCTTTTAGTTGTTAGTATAATATAAATTGAAATGGAAGTATGATCAGTATTTCAAATTGTAACTTTAATTTAAGGTCTTTCGGAATTGAAAATGAGTTACTTACACTCTGAATTTAAGTAAAATTTGACTACGCTGTGAATAATAGCCACTTAACTTAAGTGACTTAAGATCAAGATTAGCTACCAAATGACAAGAAAATCGCAAATTTCAAATCTACTGAATAATGTAAGTTACCGAACAGATTCAAATTTAAGCCTATTGAAGTTGTTCAAATCAATTATGAAAAGGAAGTATGAACGATACTGTTAATTGCGAATAATAAGGAAGCTCTAAGCGTTAACATAATTATGCCACTCAAGTCATCTTATTCATCCGAAGTTATTCTAGTATAATAGAAAATGAAACCAAGCTCTTCAAACGTATAAACACAGATGCTGACGGAAATTGTTTTCTTAGAACTTCGGCGTTTTGTGTTTTAGAAAGCAGCAACAAACAAACATTAATTTTGTATTTCAGAAAATAAATCGTCAAGTATCTACGAGGACCCAAGAGAAATACGATATTATATCTGAACACGGTTCTAATGTACCTTCAACAACAAGAATTCCTAGCCTTGTCTTAAATCATTTAGAGAATGGGATTGTTGGTAGGTGAAGAAACCAACCAAGGTTTCCAAGCAACGGCTGAAATGTATGAATGTACCATTTGTTTTATGCCAACAGTCTTTCGTGAGGAAATATGATGGAATTAAAAGAACCACAAAGAAAAGTAAATTTTTCTTTATTTTCTTCGCTTACGTCTCATTATGAACCAGTAGTACAGGATTATTACAAAAGAAGTAGACAGTTTCGTCATTTGATTACTTGAAAACTGTTCAAGATATCAAAACACAATTAACATGGTTTTATAGAGAAATTTATGTAGCTTTATTTTGCAGATGATGGATTTTATATGCAATAGTCAAATTCGTGACTTTCACGTGATATATGTTATCAACCCAAGAAAATGGAAATTGCCATTTTTTAAGTTAGAGGGCTGCAAATTTTATGTCTTGTAATGAAATTAGTTTTAAAACATTCCTCAAAATTTCAGAAATTTCCATGAAGTATTTCTTTCAAAAATGGCAATTTCGATAATTATTTGATGAGATGACATGAAAGTAATGTATTTGACTATTACATGATATATTGTCGTTAATGTCGTACGACTAAACATGCAGAGATAGAAAATCCATTACTTGCAAAATAAAACTATAGGAATTTCTCAATAAAACCATGTTAGTTATGCTATAATATCTTGGAAAGTTTTCGAGTAATCAAATGACGAAACTGTCTACTTCTTTTGTAATAACCCTGTACTTATTAACGAGAAACTTAACAAAGACATTGAGACATTCGGAGAAAGCGAATTCAGCAATGTTTCTAATTTTGATTGCAACGAATCAGAATCATATAAAATTACATGTAACAATGAAAGTGATTCCAGAAACAAATCGAAAACCGTAACTTGTGAACTTTGCAACAAGGATTTCACTGTAAGAGGAATCAAACGTCACATGAGGTAATATAGTTTAGTATAGAGTAATTAGAAAAGTGTTAGTTTTATAACATTGATTACAAAGGTTTGAATAACACGTGTATAAATGTCATCCCAAGGATTTAAGAGTAAAATATGCATCCAAGTACAAGGGAAAAGCCAGTATGAATGAAACCAATTTTCCTGAGCTACAAAACACATCACAGTCAGTACAAGATGATCCTGTTGCTGACACGAAACATTTCGAAGAATAGAACAAGTCCATGAAATATTTTTGAATGAATTCAAACCTATGGTATGCAAGCCACCTGAAGTAAAAAAAAAATACCTTAAAATTTGAAGAATTTCATACATTGTATAAGATTAATGCTTGGACCGAAACATCCAGCAACTAAATATTCCATAGCCAAAAATAATAAATCACATTTTAAGAATAATGACAGACGATACAAATGAAAGTCTGGTGTTTTTCCACTCCTTTATAGGTGTAGTTACGGCGGCGGCACTTTCCACGCCTAAAGGGGGGATCCCCACCTTTTTTTAACTGTCTATGGTGCGAGTTTAACTAATTGTTGAAGAATAACGTCGTTATGAACCTTGGAGATTATTTTTACAGAAAAAGACAAACATCACATTGTATATGTTTTTATAGAAGTACAGGTGATGTGTTGAAATTAAGCTCACAATAAATTTAAGTTTTAAGTTGAAATACAACCAGTGGTGCTTTTAACCTCGGTGTCCTCGTCGTCCAAATGTACCAAGGTGTCTCATTCATTTTCAAAAACTTATCATGATTCAAAAATACTTAATAATATTTTGTTTATTTGCGGATTTGTAAAAAACTAAAGGGCTCTGCACTAATAATGAGAAAAAATAGCCTCATTTTCTTCTTTCTCTCTTTCTTTTTTTGAGAGGGGCCGTGCACAACCTGTACAACCGTTAGACGCGCCACTGAATACAACGAGTTCCATGTAAAAAAAACATATTACAAAGTGAACGAACTGTACAGCGGGAAGTTATAGCCTGTGATAAAGGCAATAATGGACAGATAATTAACAATAATGAACATTATCAAGTTATCAATCGAAATTCACATCAGTTACCATATCGTGGTCCGAATGTAGCACAAGGTCAAATGTACATGTACTTCGACGATGTAAGTAGGAGGGCAGCGCCACCTGTTGGTAATTTACACAGAACTTTTTGCTTAGTACGTGGTGCCGAATTGTTAACAGCTCTCAGACTCAGTTAACATTACTTCGGAACGAAATTGGACAGTGTGTTCAAAATCAACAGTTATTAGCAAAGGATGTAAAAAGTATTAAAAAACAATTAGTCACAACAAGTCGGAAACAAAATACCATATTACAGCATCTTGAACGTAACGATACCGACGTTAAATATTTGTGTAAAAAAGTCACGGATTTAGAAAACAGGATGTGACGCAATAATATAATTATTACCGGAGTAAAACAAATAGAACAATCAGAAGACAATGCTGTATGTGTAACGCTAGTGAGAATTTCTAAGTGATATGATAGGTGCTCCGAATACTCAAATCGAACGAGCACATCAGATGAGACGTAAAAATAAAAACGGTGAGCGATTGATGATAGTCAAGTTGCTAAATTACAGAGACAAACAACTAATACTTGAAAATATGTTGAAATTAGAAGGAACCAATTTTCATGTTTCTGAAGATTACTCGAAAAAAGTCCGCTACAAAAGAAGTTCTTGTATTGTCGTATGTGAAAGACGGTACACAACAATAAATTCAGCAAGCTAATCGTTGACGGTTACGTAAACAAATGGAGTGAGGAAAATCAGGACACTGGACTGAAGACAATGATGCGTGGGTAACGCTAGTGAGAAACTTCCTAAGCGATATGATAGGTGCTGCGAATGCTCAAATAGAACGAGCACATCAGTATCGTATGTAACAATAAAAACGGTGATTATGTATTAATTGCTTTACAGTGGAATATTAACGGACTGTTTAACAAAGAATCATTTTTTTAACAAGTTTAGTATATATAGGATATGGTTATGGTTATCAGAAACATGGGTCAAGGATAAAGTCAAGATTCCACTGTTAATTAATAATTATTATGAAATTTTTGTACGTCCAGCCGTAAAAAATAATCTTTTTGGAAGAGCTTCTGGTGGGTTGTTAATAGCAATAAAAAAATATTTATCTATCTTGTCATTGTTTAGAAACTAATCAATATTTCATGTTTATTAGAATTAAATTGAACTGTCAAGGTGAAGAAATGATCGTATCTTTAGTGTAAATTGTCGAAAGAATAACCAAATCAATATATTCAAACGCTGTTGGAATGGACGGTATCTCATTGAGAATGCTTAAGTTTTGTCTATCACAAATTTTATATCCATTAACAACTTTCATGGTTTGTTCGATCAAATAAAATTCAGCATTCCTTCAAGAACTCGTCACTGGTTAACCTTTCCTTTGCCCCGTACGAATAACTTATCTATTAATTATAATCCCGTGTATAGAGCACAGAAATTGTGTAACGAATTAAATCTTAATCTTTTTGACGACTCCATCCAACAATATCTCCTTGATATGTCTTCTTCTTCCCCATATGCCATCAGTACAATATAAATTAATAGCATTGCTATTAATTAATTTATCTATATAAATATATTATTCTTATCTATTGTGTTTCCCAAAAGCGTAAATAAATATTGTAATGTTATACCTGTATAATTATGCTATCATGTTTGTGTTGCTGCTTATTCAGTGTGCTGTATATTTTTGTTATTTCATATTTTTTTCCTTGTTTGTCACTGTAAATGATTATACTTATGTTAATCGTTGTGTATAAGACGTTAAACAATAAATAAATAAAGAAATCTGGAGAAATGCGTGTTGTTATATATAATATCAGGAGGTGATCATATAATAATGTGATTCAATAGTCCCAATTCCCAAAGAGAATAATTATATTATTCTCATGTATTGGGCAAAATCTACATAAGTTATTATGCCCGTAATTTATTTTAAAGATCCTTCATTATTTCTTAAGCTACAATAAAGATCCTGTGAATATGATAGACAGACCCCAGGCGTGGGTATAATTACGCACAAACAGGGATGAAGAATAAGCGCGCCGTTAGGTTCGTTTTAAATTTTCTGCAGTTTGTGGAAATCTGACCACAACAATAAATAATAAAAACGGCGAAAGTTTCAAACCCTGCTGTTTTTTTCCCATGAATTCATCATAAAAAAACGTAAATATTTTTTAAAATGTTAACATTGAATATCTTTCAGTAATTTCTAGTGCCTGTTCAATCTTTATAATCGGATTATAAATGACAACATTATTTGAAAAGTGTGAGAACTAAAAAAAGTCATTTCCTTTTTAAAAAAAAAAGGTCTATTGAAAACCAAAACCTATAATAACATAATTACCAGTATTCACCATAATTTCATAACACTGGGACTGGCAGTCTATAAAAATTAAATATTATGGAAGCTTTAATAAATACTGAAAATAGATGATTATGAGATTGTGAGTGTTATATATTGATGTAAACTTCTTCTTGGTTCATTCATTCTAATACGAGGAGTGTTCAAAGAAACCCGTTTGAAGGTTCTCACTTGAATAGTTGTTGGTTAATTTTCGCACGGAAGTCATCAAAATAATGCTGTTGTTATGGTCAATGACATATTATTTTATTTACTCATCTGATTGATTTTCATCCCTTATAAGTAAGAAATGGAAATATCGCTCACATATTCTTTTATGAGGCATTTTAACAACGCCAGACATTTTCAAAATACCGCCACACATTCAAAAGTTAGTTTAGAGAACATACCACAACACCAATACGTGCATCACAACTACAGCATCATTTTGGTGCCTTTTTGTCAAAATTAATCGACAACTATTCAAGTGGGAAGCTTTTACGGGTTTCATTTGGACATGCCTCGTAGTTGTAATAAAGGGGCTTTTGAACCATCAAACACTTTTCTTAAAAAAATGCGATATGCTTATTCAGTACCTACGTCGCAGGGCCTTTCCTAATGGTCAGTTACACACAAAATGCGTAGTTACAAAACTGATTTGCGCACTTACAAATCTGAATTTGCGTAGTAACTATTTTCAAAGTTTCATGAAAATCAGTGAAAATGACCTATAAATGGATATTTTTTAACGCAAGTTTTCAAATTTTCGAAGCTCCCGCCAGCCATGGTGGCGTTTCGCTGAAAATACACAACATCTCAGTGCTGTTTTCACTTTTCAGCTATCATTATAAAAGAAAATTCTCTGAATAGTAAATCTTCTTGGGTCCATCCTGTCACGTATGAGAAACATAACCAAGTGCATTCAGAAGATATGTTTTTATTACTATAACAAGTAGAATTAAAGGCTGTTAGCGATAATAAAGATGCGACCATAATTATAGACCAGCTTTTTTATAAAAACATTAATCAAACAATATGAAACATAAAATTGTCAGAATAAATTGCCTTTCGAATGAGTTTTTTTACAGTTTCCTATCCTGTCTTCAACCATTATTGGATTTATCAATTCAATAAGTTATTCGTCAAAGTTCTATCAATCGACTCGAAAATTTAAATGTGGCATGATAGTGCACTTCTCAATACTTAGCAGTCAGTGGCCGTTATTGGATATGATAGTTGACTAGAAATTCGTGAAATATTGATCGATTCGATATTCGTTGAATTTCGGTCAAATATAAAATTTTAAAACTAGAACCATTTTTGGAATCAGAACAAAATCGCCCTTAGAATAAATGTACGTATCTCGTGTCGTTATCGAATTTACCGACTCGGTATTGGTTAAAGTTCGATCGATATTTTTTCTGAAAGCTGGATTATTTTTTCTGAAAGTATTTTGTTTATACTTCTCTATATACCCATCTCTAGCCGCTTAGGATCTGTTTCTCGCGAAGGACGGACGGGCATACCGAAGACAATAGATACTTTCTGCGCTTCGCCGCAGGTAGCATCTGAAAAGGCATTTTGTCAATTAAAACTTTTAAAGTTGGACAATGAAAGAGGAGAGGCGAAAATTATGATAATTAAAAAATGTATTTTTATGAACTGGTCGATTTATTGCAAAAAGTAGAAAAATTAATTCTAACTTTAAAGTTTTTATTGAAACTTTTACTTCAGCTGTTGAAAAATGCCTAAAATTTATAATCTTTGAGATGAAAAATGATAGAAATAAATAAAATCAGGCGATAGTTTCGCATTATTTTCACTTAATATTGTTCTATGTTCTCTTGGGCTACTGCCAACTGGAGAAATTTGAAATGGCCAGTCGGAAATTTGCCAAAAATTAGTAGTTTTTTTTAACTATAATTTATAAAATTTTCTGCGTTCACTTCAAACATGGTGGCGCTGCATGGACGCACTATCTTCGACCCTGCGACGCTGTTGTGTTTTTTCCTTCTTCGAAATTTTTGCTTCGATCCGCGCTAGGTTTTCGATCCGCGCCAAATGACCTGTATGTTTAAAATCAATCTCGCACCAATAAAAATAATATAAAAAAGAGGGAGGCGTTTCAAGAATTTTGTGAAATAAGCGCAGTTACAAAAATTCCTTAGGAAAGGCTCTGCTACGTGGTATATAGAAATATATCGCATGTTTAGAGATAATATTTTTTTTTTGAATAAAATTCAACGAACAAAAACTGAGATATTTCATATTGAGTATAGTTTAGACTATTATTAGCTTTATATCTTTTTATATTAAACTTCCAAATCTCATCTTCAGAAATGATCACTGTAATTATTCATGAAATCATGTAATATAGTAATGAAAACTCATTAACAGGAGAGAGATTCATTATCTTCTGTTATTGGGAATAACATACAAACTCCCATTTGAATTACATGGAGTTTGTTATTTAAGTTAAAAAAGAAACGTTTTACAGCAACCAGATCTTGCAATTAAACATAATACAGAGGTCTATTTCACAGTAAAAAAATCTTTAGAATTTTAAATTCCACGTTCGTTAGTATACAGTTTACGTATAAAAAATGGAAATCACTCAAAACAATAGAGGTAAGATTAGGGCTTGCAATACCGGGATACCGGTATCCCGAAATACCGGTATCTCGTCAAAAATAACGATACTGAAATACCGGTATTAGAACCATCAAAATA
>JAQIWE010005107.1:0-10215 GCA_034698565.1 Campodea plusiochaeta
AATATTCAGTGCAGTATATTTCCATTAATTATGTGAGATTTGCCAGTCTTTGACTTTCTTAACAATTTAATAGTATACTTATATTCTTCAAAATTAATGCCATTAATTGTGAACTCATTTTCTTATGTGTATTAGTTTGTAGTGCTTGCATTTCTCTTGCATTTCGTATATATTTATTATATGTCATTTACTCGGTTCGAATAAAACCTATAAAAACTAATTACTCCATAAACACAATCTGTGCAAGAAACAAAAACTTCGAAAAGACGGAAGAAATTCTCTTAGAAAGAAAGGAACTGTGTTTAACCATTCCCATATTATATACGTGTAGCAGAATATTTATTTCCTTCCATTCAAAATGAACCCTGTTGAAACGTTCTGCCAAGTAAATAAAGTTTCAACATTTATTTTATAACCAGTGAGAGAATTCCATCAAGTGACAGAATCGGGTGAAAGAAAGAGAAATATTTATTAAGATTTCTTCCAGCAGTGTATGAAATTCTTCTGCACCCAACAGTGTGTTCCAAACACAAATCACTATATAACAAACACATGGGGTAAAGGTTGCCAGATACGAAAACAGTTATATTCAAATCATTAGAATTATAAAACTGAACCGAAAAATCATCGAAATAGCTGTGTTGTGGAAATGTTATTGTTTTGATACCAATAATAAATTGTTGTAAATATTTCATTTTATATTTTTATTGAATACCGTAACATGCTTCCTTAATACTTTACTTGGATATTTATATGCAAAATAATATTATTGTTTATAATTATGTGTTACGATTTTGTCTTATAAATTCCATTTAATACAATCTTTAAATGATTCAGATTGGGCGTAATTCTGATATAAAATATGTCATAGACATTATTTTATAAGCTCGTAACATATCTTTGGGAAGCTAGAAGTTTCCGAAATTTGAAATATTAATAAGTAAATATCTGCAATAGCCTTCTTACAATGAATTAATTACGTATAATGTGAATCCCTATACCTGCCTCCAGGTACCGAGGCTCTTCCAGTTACTTCTAGGTTCCATTAATATGAATTAATTGGTGTTTCTCAGAACCGATATTTTTTCTTTCAATTTTGAATTAAACTTGAAAACTTAAATATAATTATTTTCTTCTTTCTCGAAGATTAATTAGTATTATTGGGGTACAAAAACATCGGAAATAAACTAAGTTAAATATTTAAGAAAGAAATTCTAAAAGCACAGTAGTTTGTTAGTTAATCATTTCATTTATAATAATAACTATATATTTCTTTGCAAGCTTCTAATAATTTAATTTTAAAAAAAATAATAAGAATGAGTTTATCGTCTTACTTTACATGCGCATCACCGCGAAACCAAGATTTTCAACACCATATTAAGATCAAATCTATATAGCTCTATATATTCCTGCTGGGGTAGTTAACAGAAACATTGTCAAAAGTAGCTAACTAAGAGATAAGAACGAAATAAAATGTGACTACCCTACAGAATTCTTTTCTCTTTTATTTCTTTTGGAGAGTTTTCTTTTTTTTCGATTGCTCCTGAAAAAGACGTAAGGATTTATTACTCTTCATTTCTTTCGAGATTGGTACTCCTGTGGCTCTTATTCTATAGTTACTACTGTACCCCTGCATGGCTGCTGCTGAGAAATCGAAAGAAAAAAACTTTTTTTTTTTTTACAAAACTTAAAATTTATCGGAATTCTTTCTCTCCAAAGATTGCAGCCTCTCTAATGAATGCGAAAGAGAGATTGTTAAATTTATTTGGGATCAATAAAATTATTTGTTTTCGCGAATATTCTATAATTTGAATAATACTTCATCCAATACAAATAGTTTTTTTTTATATCTGCAATAGAATAATTTTAATTAATTTTCTGGTAATAATAAAGATTTCATTATTAACATTCCTATAGTGATATTTCCCATTTTTTTCATGAGTTAGTTATTCCATTCTTTCATAATTTTACCACAATTTCCAGTATTAGTTTTTACAGTTCAGAAGTAGATAAAAGCAATTCTCTATCACCATTGCTCTGTAAACTAATTAAATTGTCCGTCAAATTCTACAATATTAATCTGGAATCCTGTAAAATGATCTGTTAGTATATTTTTAATATTGATCGCGTATACTTACAGTATAAACTATATCTTTCGGAATTCGTATATTCATTTTAATCACGTATATTTACTACACATTACTGGAATATTTTAGCAAGAAATCTCAAATGCTCGAAGCTCTGTATCTTTCACAGCATTGATTTGAAATACTGTATCGCATTGCAAACATGCCAAAGAGGAAATTAGTTTCGATATCTCCTCCGATGAAAGCAGCTTATATAAAGTACCAAAATATAACCCCAATTTTTAATATCAACTCAACTTTTACCCGCTAAATAATAATCAATATTGATTCGTAAAGTTTCTCTACATTTTCATCATAGAGTTTATAATGAGTATGAACGGTTTTATGGCCCCAATTTAGAATACGAGCCCCCTTGAGACTTCCTTTCCACAATGATGGAAATAAATTTTATGTTGCTGATGGTTCTTTCATACCATATAGATGTTGAAGGTTTAGTGTTACATATTAACTGTATTTATGTAAATGAAAATGTTCTTAACTGACTACTTTGCATTGGAAAAATAAATAAAAAATTTCGGCTCTAGTGGACAATTTTTCTTGTTCTTAATTTATTTTTCCAATGCAAAGTAGTCAGTTAAAAACATTTTCATTTATAATATAGTCCTTTGCAAAGATTCTAATAATTTAATTTAGTATAATTTATGTAGTTTTTTAAAACATATTTTAATGTATATTTTTGTTTCTTTTATAGGTAAGAATTGATTGGTTGCTCTGCCACGTCATTAAGTAAGTTTTCTTTACGTTAGAAGTTACAACAGCTTATGTATTGCATGATTTTGTACATGTTAGTTTTTTTTTTTTTTTGGTATAATTATAACAGAATTTTTGAAATTGACAACCATCAATATATTCGTAAAGGGAATTTGCAATATTGCAAATTAACCAAACTACGAAGTGTACTAGTTTTAGTATACATTGTAACGACTTTCTTAAACACATGATTCGATGTATAATTACACGAACTAAAAGTAAATTTTTAACGTTCGTATGATAGTAAGAGATTAGTAAAAGTAGAAATAGTTATTTATAGACCGATTTTTATTTTACACTTTTTCTAGAAATCGTATATACGCGTAGAATACTGAATAAAAGTCTATCGTAATGTGACAATTATAATTTCGTTGTATCTCGAACCGTATGAACTGTATCCATGGAACCAAAAATTATAATGAAATTTGAACTGTATGGAGTTCATACTCGAACCGTATGAACTGTAGAGCACTCTGTGCAATCCTTAGCAGCAAAGAAAATCTTCACTTTGCTGATGCAATCGACGCAGTATAGTATCCTCCAATTGAGTCTCTCTCAATACAGTATACCCATCTAAACCCACGCCAGTCTCACTTTCACCCGATTGCTTCCGTCTGAAATACCTTACGACTTAATTGAACTTATCGGAAGAAGATTGCTACTTAAAACAAACTGCATTTCAATATCGCTTTTGTATCGTATCGTCGTATCGCTTCTACTGAAAGCTTCCATCGTTTTGTGCATATATACACACTAGCTCACTCTATTGGAACACTCAAGAAACTCACAAGAGGTTTTGAAGAGCCTCTAAGTGCGATTTATAGCACTTTGTGATAGTCTCAACAAGAAATATGAAAAGTATAGACATTGCAAGATATATTATATGTCGTAAAATAGAGTTTTATTACGTTCGAAAGGGAATTTAACAAATATTGATCTTGTAAAAGGTTTGTTCTGATGCCAGCAGTAAGATAAAGACATTCCAGTTATAATTAAAATCCAACCACTCTTACTGGTTGCCAGCTATTCGGTAGTAATCGTAAACAACAATGAGGAACTTATTTGTCTTCGACGTTCTTTATTGACACATCTATAAGAATAAAAGAATTCAGGTTTTGTAATTATCTGATAGGTCTCAATTCCATTATTTAATTGGAGTGTCATGTTCATTTTGAGAAATTGTTGGATATATTTGACAGTTCTCGACGGCTGGTTTCAAGATTACAAACATTAATAAAGAGGTTTTAGTAAAAGGAATAAATCTACGGTAGCCCTTTCTAAAATAAACACTTTATTTATATATTGAGACATGTTATCATAATACGAAAGAGCTAAAACAACATAGAATGATTAAAATATTATTTCCAAAACTAAAAATTATAATGAAATTAAAATAAGTCAAAGGGTAAGCCATTGTATTGCTATAGTTTCAAGACTTTCAACTCAAATTGTTATTAAATATGAACGTATTAATTTTTAATAGTACTGTGCATTTAGGGTCTCATCTAGAGCGTTTTAGAAGGGCGCAGCGCCCTGCCATACTTTTAGGGCGCCCTTGTGCCATAAAGTATATATACATAGTTTTAAAGGTCTCTACGAGATCTTTCTAATGGCGTCTAAATCGTTTAAATCGGTCTAAAATTGTGGAAGAAATGTTAAAAAAGGTCAAAGAAACATTTATACGTTCATTTTACGTGCCCTGCAATTTGTTCTTACGTAAAAATGTGCCCACTTTAACCTGAATGTGCCCTGCTCCCGAAAAATTCTAGATGAAACACTATGTGCATTTACCGAACCCTAAACGTTTGAATTTACTACAGAAACTCTTGTATTATAATAGAGCAAGAATAATTCCTAAATCCTAAATTGCTATTATTAGTTTTGAACATTAACAACTCTAATCTAACAAAACAAAACTCTATAGAATAACAACTATTCATAGAACTAACTATAACATATTCTGTATATATAGTCTCCAGCATTGAAGTTGAATGTTTGTTTTACGTAAAGGAGTCGATATTGTTTGAGAGATTAATTTGTTTCGTTGAGGGAAAGTGAGTTGAAGCGGGATTAATTCTTTTTCAATAGCCAGAGGGCAGAAAGATCGGTCAGTTGGAAGATTGTTGAAAACTTAAAGTATTTTATACGGGGCAGTTGTTTTAAACTGATGTTTTTAAGGATTTATTATCTTTATAGAAGTTTCGTAATAAATTGGCGGAATGTTGCAGAAGAGGTTTAATTAAAATTCTTGTATCTTCACGAAATCTTAGCTCTGCTGCACGGATTTAAAGAGAAGCAACGCAGTCGAAGTTAAGGTATTCATACTAATTATGAAGTTAGAATTATGAAAATGAAAGAATTTAATTATAGTTAATATAGTCCTAATACTGAAGTTAGTGATGTAGCACGTACGTTTAAATCCAATGTGGAAACTTCCTGACTGCATTTTTAGTGAATTATTTTCATTTGAAAATGACATTCTATAAATATTGAACTATTATGATTTTTTAAGTCATATTGGCTGCTTTATAACTCCCAACTCTTACACTATTACGTACGTTTAAACACAAACTAGTAGACGTATATCTTTTTTCTATCACATGGCGTAACTTTGTTTTTATCCAACGAAATCGATGTGACCATAGATCATAATTTTGTGAGTAAAGTCCATAGTTCTTTTCTTTTTTTATATCATAGGTCTAGAGTATAGTTAATGCGAATAGATACGACAATTTTTTTTTTAATTTGGCAATGAGTGCTCGTCCATTACAAAATAATAATATTTATTGAATTGTTTGTATATAAATAAATTTAAATACTGAATTTATATGTCAGTGAACATTAAAGGAGTATTTTTTCCCAGCGGGAAGCCATCTTTTCCAACACAGCTTATCGGTCTCTAGGAAAAGTGAATACAATAGATGACAAAGACAGTAAAACGAGATATGTGTGTTAGAAAATATGGCTTCTCGCTGGAAAAAATACAGGTTTAATAATAAGACAGTGGCTGGGATGTTATATATTTTAACGAACTTTCGGATAAGGAAAAAATAGGATAATTTTCAGCAGGCACACACTCCTATGTAAACTATCGTAACAGTACAAAATATAGTTCAGTAATTTCGGAAAAGAAGACAATAACCATTCGAAAAATTACAAATAATTGAAACTATCTCTTACCTTGGCGTGCATAAGTCCTAACGGTAGACTCATAGTTATCGACAGAAACCAAACTCCAGCGACTTGTATTAATACCCGTCTTCTACTTTTATGTCTACCAAACCTCATAGGAAACCTTAGGCTTAGAAATCTATCTACGCTTAATGCTGCCATATGTAAGATGGATGCTGTACATAACAATACGTCTAGACTCAACCATGCCAAACAGTAACCAGCAGATAAAGGGAAGAAACCTAGAAAAAAAATATATAAAATTAACTTAATTTCTATTGAATGGCTCATAGTCAGTTATGTGATAGTTTTATCGAAACTTCAATTCAGTTATTGTTAGTTCATAGACGATTCATAAGATTCGTCCATGGTATAAGCGAATTTCGTGAACATGTTCTGAGCATTTTAAAGCCAAAACGGTAATTTAATTTAAATAAGTTGGAAGGTTTGTGGTATTTAGTTACCAAGGAATAGACATGGTATTTACAGCTGCTTCGCCTCTTAAAGACTAATCTATATGAATACCCCAAACCTTCCATCTTAACTAATTAACTCACTATAGTTTCTATCTATATTAATTTCAATAACTTTTCAACTTCATATTTTTTCTTGCTTTCTTCACTGGGAAAATATGTGCCGCTATTTTTTTTTTCAAGCTTCTTTAAAACAAAACAAAACAAAAAATATTTTCTTTATAAATTAAATAATGTAAACCCTAACACTCTTGTCATTGATACGAAAACAGAATTTTTTATTTCTTTTGTTACGAAATTAAATACTAGGAAATTCACAAAATAGTTATGTAAATATCATAATAATTATATCATTTACTGTAAGTAGAAAATCTCTGTAGCCTACAGATTGAAATCATCAGTAGCTAATTACAGTACCCTATGATCTGTTGTTTATACGGTTAAATTCATTCAACCTTTTCACCATAGAAATTATGAATGGCACCAACGGAATAACTAAATGCCAGAAAATCTGTTATAAACCAACAATGCTTATTATGCGATATGGTGTGTTGACCAATATCCTATTTCCGCCATCATAATTGTAATAAATTCCATTAAATGAATAAACCACAGAAACAACAGTATTTGAAATTAATACTCAAAATATGAATGGAATTATCCAGCAATGATAATAATAATAATAATGATGAGCTTTTGAAATATGCAAACAATCTATTGAATTGTGAACTCCTACGTATTAATATGAGGACATTTCTGTTTGTTATCTGTATAAAGGAAATGGAAGTGAAGGATGACATGTAAGGGTTTGACATATGACAAAATTCTGATCAATACGTTATGTTACAGTACGAATGAAACAAATGTCTCTGAACTTACGTCTTTTTTATATTATATATGACAGTGCTATTTATATAACCGTTATACAGTTCTGTTGCTTCTCATGCTGTGCAGAAAATTTATATCGTAAAAATATAACCATATTATATATTCTATCGACAAACTCCTTTCATGCACAATATTCATTTTTACAATATTAATCCATGTTTAAGATATTTCTTGGGTCTGGCCACTTATACGAAACAAACTAATTAGCTTCAGGAATTCACTTTTATTAATAAAAAGGCTTTATCAACTGTACAATAAAAGTTTGAAAAGATTCACAAAATACAAGATGTTGAATACGTCACTTAATCTCCGCACGAGCATAATATTAATCCATATTGTACGATGTTTGATAGGCTGCAGGTCTCTAATAAAATCTTATCTATTTATCTATATCGTAAAAATATTGTGGACTGTCCGATGTCCATGATATATAATATTTAAAATGACCGAACAATGACTATATTTTACTCAGCTAGTGTAATTGAAACAACAAAATTTAGGTACCGTGTTTGGCGTGTTAGAAAATTTAAAGTTATTACATTCGTGTATTTTAAAAGTACATAAGTAACATAACCAATTTGTAAAAGATTGAGTACTGGCATCACTCAAATTCAAGAGAAAAACTCTTGAATTTGATTTGCCTGAAAGTGGCTTAATTTTGTTTTGCTTTAAAAGTAGAAGTTTTGACAAAACATAATGATGACTCGCATTATACATTTTAAGCAACTGAATGCAATAATGTCAAAATAATTGTTGAAAAGGTATCATGTTCAATGCTATAAAAATCAATTTACGAAACCTTAATGATATATATCTGAACCGCAAGTAACACAGTCTAATGTATTCTACTGGACGATGATCTAATAAATCATTCATGAACTGCAACAGGTTGTCTACTCAACGTTTTGAGGTTCAATGAATTTACTTTTATACCAAGAGATAAAATTAATGTAGCATATCTTATACATCATATATATCCACCACTTTATGACTAGTTTTATGTTGGCAAGTCTTTTACTGCTTACGCTTGACCAGATTGCTTCTGCGTAAACGCAATTTAATAGAGACGTAAAATCCTTTATTTCTTGTCAATTTGTCATTTGATAGTTCTGACAATTCATACGATTTTCCGCTTTCTATATGTAGTTGCTTTCTGGGGTTGAATTTGAATAATATTAGCTTAAAAATGCGATAAATTAATCCTTATACTATGCGAGAAAAAAAGTGTAGCACTGGAATTCGTGTTTGTGGTTATCCGTAATTCTTTAAAATAATGACATTTAGGCTATATTATATTCTGACTAAAAATGATGATGATGATGAAAGTAACAGATAGAATTTCGGATTTTACATTGTACAGTGTTGACAACTTTTTCTCTTTAAGTAACAAAGCAGCCTTAGCAGGCTATCGTACTAAATCAAAGGAAAGTGTGTACATATTATTGTATACAGTGAATATGTTTAGCTGGCATCATATAGAAAAAAGTGAAGTATTATGAATTCTCAGAATTGTTATTTATTGAAGTCAGAGTATTTACTGAAGTTGTAGGCTAGTTAAAACCTTATGAAATAAATATTCATGAAAAGTTCATGAAAATCCAAAACCTCTCAGTGTCAAACAATAATGATTATCTGAGAAACGAACATCATGTGGCAGAGTATTGTTTATTTCTTAGGATGAGTGTTTAAGTTGTCACATGACCTCTAAGCTGTCATTCTCTTATCTGTATTGAAAAGACATCACAGTTTACTTTCTCTGAAAGCTTAGATATAATGTTACCATTCAAACAGTTTCTCACTAATAATTAAGTAGGTCATTCAGTAAAGCTTTAATAGATCGATGGAAGACGTAAGATCGTAGCACAATAATAGTATTAAAGCTTCTCGGAATGAAGCTTAGTTCGTAAGTTCAATAACGTACTTCAAAGTTTCTCCGCAGTATTCTTTCTTTTGCGATTTGAAATATTGTTAACTCGCAAACATTTCCAATGACTGAAGATAAAAAGTTTGGAATGCTTTTTTTTTCTCCATACGTAGACCTATTATGCATTAACTCAGCAGATAAAAGTAGTCTTACAATTGATAAATAGATTTAAAAATAATTAGTGAAAATTAACAGGAAAAAATATTCTAAGATCTACCTTGAACAGGATTAAAAAAAAACTACAACGAGAGAGAAAAGCTGTTGACTTTATCCTTCATCTAACATAATTTTTCTTTTGAAATTTCAAATATCTGCAGTGAAACCATTTATATATAACTTTTTCTCAGTACCATTTTCTCCATGTACAATGTGTAAAATATCTTTGGAATGGTTATTCCAAGAGTTAGGTAGTAAAAAACGTAACATGATTGCTCCCTGTCGATTTCTTTGATACTTTAACACCAACCCCCGAGAGTATAGTTTTATTATAGGTGGTGGAAATTTACACGAATTCTCTTCAACAAGGAAATTATGTTACAGTGTACAACTCTTTATACTCGCTTCTTCACAGTATGCTGTACCGTATAGTTAAATGTAATGAGGAAAACTATGTTGCGTCTATTTTCATGAAGTGGTTGTAGGCCTATGTTCCGCAGAAAAGCTGGTAATGATTGCGGTCTTTTTCCCCTCGAAGTTTTTTTTTAACGAATATAAGTTACTGCGTCAGTGAATAACAAGGAAAATTAATCACCTTTAAATGCTCACATTATAATTATATCATATGATAACATTGGCAAGTAACACAGTATTGAATAAAGTTGGAAGTTATAAATAATTTTTATAATGAAATTCTAACTTTTAC
>JAQIWE010005108.1:0-10214 GCA_034698565.1 Campodea plusiochaeta
CTTGAATGAAATTTAAAAATTCTGATTGGTCGAGATTTAAAAAAGAAAGGGAAACATAATCATGAGTGAAATTCTCAATACAATGATATCATAGTTGTAAGAAATATTTTGTTTAGTTATGAAGTTCTTAATGCTAATCCCAAAGCAGGTTAGTTTGTTTTTTCTATTTTGAGCAGCCAAGGCTAAATCTGGTAGATATTTAATTCGTTGTTATTCTCTGTAATAAAATTATATAAAAAAGGTTCCGTCAAAAATAATATATCATTTCCTTCTCATATAAGAAAAATAACTGTCAAATATTTTCAATTACAAAGAAAGAGGATACATCAAAATGTGTTCCTAATAACAATCAATAGACTTTAATATTTTAAAATTATATAAAACAGCATTAGTACTTCAAAGAAAAAAGTGAAGATGCCGAATAACACAAGTTTACAAATGAGAAATAACCCTACACCAATCCTCTATATACTATAATACAGTATTACTTCCACAGCTGTTATACTATAAGTGGCAGATAAATACATCAATAATTTTTGAATAATACAAATATACAATGAACAAGTCTGCATGTTGAAAACATTCATAAAAATATAATATGTGTCATAATAATATTGGTAATTTGGTATAGCAAAGTTTTAAATACCACATTAACATCTATGGAAATATTTTGCTATCACTTCGTTATGGCCGCTGGTATATAAACATTGATTATTTTCTATTAGTGTGTAATGTATTTGTCTGTTCCATGCATGAGTGCACTAAAAATATTATGTTTTGTGAAACATGGAAAAGCCAATCATAAAATTGAGTTTATTGATAGTATAAAAAAGGAAACTCAGAATTTCTTTTTATGAAATACATGATTATGAAATCCGGTACGTATTGAAATAATTCGCAAGATCGCAGCCTACAGTATGGCCACCTAAAAATGTAATAAATATATATACAAAAAAAATCATGATTATCTGCAACCGAAACATGTAATATTATTGATATTTAGTAGTATTTCCATACCCGAAAATTTTAGTACCCGCGTACCCGAAAGTTGTACCCGGAAAATCCCCGGGTATTACCCGAACTTGGTTGTATTATTCTATAGCTCGTGGTCTATTGGTCTGACAGGGTAGTGCGATATGTCGATGGAATCAGCTCAACGAGACGAATCAAAGATGTTTAATATTACCTGATTTTGTACTCAATGAGCCACTTATTTTAGATAAGAACAAAATTGTGTTTAAAACTTCTTAATAATTGAAATTGTTAACACTTGATGGCGCTAACGTAAAACCCGTTCTATAGCAGATATAAATGTATTTTTGACATCTATTGTAATCGTCTCGTATATTGTAATCGTCACTAATATTTAGTAGATTAGCAATTTCTTTGTGCGTTATCAGCAGGTATAGAGTTTGTTTCATCATGTTTGATAATCAAGCAGTAATACACATATAATTTTAAGTTATCTTTAAATTAAAAGGAAATGTTACAGATAGTAATAAAATGTGGTGAGTGACACTTTCAATTTTAGGATTTTTTTTAATTGTAATTCCTGAACTAGCCTATATTTTTTTATTATATAATTTATGAGCAAAACATTTTAATGCTCGGGAATGTTTAAAATAAAACAACATATATTGCTGGACTAAACTTTTGTTCTTGGTATTGCATGCTTAAATAAATTTTCATCAAAACCGACATGTAACGCATGTAAAAATAGTTCTTTTCATATAATTTTGAAAATTACATCATCTACAAGACTAAAATAAGAATTTGTCTAAATCAGATTACTGTCAAAATAATAGTGTGACTAAATCGAGACTAAATAGTATGTTCTTTTTTATTATCAATCTCTTAAACTCGTGTCATTTTAAATGATATTGATTTTTAACCGATTCTATATTATATTATAAAATATAAATGTTAAATAAGAAATGATAGGGATATTTTGGTCATAATCAACTACAAAATATTGCATGCTCGAAATTACAAACAATGAATTCAGAATATAGAAAAATGCTTTCACAAGGTTATGAAATTTACATTTGATATATTTTTTAAATTTCTTAAAATAATTATGAATTTTCTATAATACATTTTATAGAAGGAAAACAACATACTGTAATAAAATTATCACATAAAGTTTTTATCAATTCTATATATATATATTCACCGAATAATAAAAATGCTTGCTATTCCATCTGTTTGTGCTAATAATTTTTATGTCTGATTCAGATGCAGACAATAAATAAAATTATTGTAGCGAAATTACATTAAAGTACTTCAACTTCGCAAGTACATGTACCGCAGCCCTGATGTAGCAAAGGGCTGCCCGGGCTCGTCCTATACTGATGCTGTATCAGAAATTGACCCATAGAGAAATGGTAGATTTCATTGAGGATATAATGCACATATTGGTGTTTATATGCCTGGCCTACATTATAAAAGTTAATTCTTTTTTTATCACAAATGAAAGAAAGAGAAAATCAGGGATTAAGTATTTATAATAATTATGAAAGTGTATTTCTCCACGTTTGAGACGGTGGGGTTGGGAGGTGTTCATATTGTTGTAGTCAAGGGTCCCTGTGGGAATTCCGTAATCCCTCAAATATTGGAGGCTCAAACGCCGCAACATGCACTTATAATAATTAGCAATTTAAACCAACAGAAGTTAAAATTAGAGGTTTTTCATTACAAATTTATAAAATTTAATTCGTTCGCGTAAACCATGATGTCGCTCCTCGGATTGTCTTCGACTTCTATTGCAATGGACTATACTTCATTTCAAATATATAGAAGCGACCAAACCCCGGAGAGAGCATGTCCGCTTTCCTCGTGCGTTGAAGAAGCGATGACGCCCTCTACGGGGCTCTTCCTCTCGTTGAAGAGAGCATTACCGTACACTTCAAGTGTGGATGCTCTCTCCGGGGCGTTGGTCGCTTCTGTATTTGAAATGAAGTATAGCAACTGACAGTTATAATTTGCTCTTAGTATTACAGAAGCTAAAACATGCTCCATGTGGTTAAAGTTTCTCTTTCCCCTAACGTACAGTGTTATTATGCTACACATTCTTCTTTTTAGAACGAACTTTTTTTAAATAAAAATAACATTCTGCCAGAGGTACAAAAAATAGTAGGAAAAAATACTGTTTTAAAGTGCTTTCAATTTTCGTTAATTATAATGGATGGTTAATGCTAGTATATTTTACATTAAGCTACATAATGTATCAATATAAAACTCTTCAATAGCCTACTGATGTATGTTCATAGTTTTCAATCATATATATATATATATATATATATATATATATATATATTTTCAAATATAAAGTTAAATTTTTGTTTACATTTAAATGGCTGAACGTAAACCAGGTGAAAGAACTGTTAAAATATCTGGTATTTCTAAAATTATATCGAATTCTAAAATGATATCCATAAATTCTCCAAAAGCACACATAATCTAATAATAAAGAATGGCCAGTATTAAATATCTACTTCATCAGTGTACTAAGAAGACAGGTTCAATATTAGACTTGTACCATACCGTAATATATAATGGACTAGCAACTGACAGTTATTTGCTAGAAGTATTACAAAAGCTAAAACATGCTCCATGGGAAAAGTTTCCCTTTCCACAAAGCACAAAATACATGTACATGTAGACTGTAGAAGAATAACTCCTTTATAATAATAAACTAACAGTATGTTTTCCTAAAGCTATTTCCTTTCGAAAATTCGAATGGTGCAGATGTACTGTAATGCCATCTTTACAGCACGTTATAAAATGATATCGACTATTATTAGTTTTCAAAGTAAAAAAAAATTAATGGTATTTTATTTTTATAATAAATAGAAAGAAGCTTCACACATGCAGCAAATTATCTATGCACTATACTTTCGATATTTTCGGAAATTAATTCTTCAAATGAAATATAAATTATGCTTTTACTTTATAAAAACTTATAGTGAATCAGTCAGGAAAACCATAACGATGTGAATGATTTCTTAGAAGCAACAGCATGTAAATCGAGTCTTTCAGAAAAAATGTTAATGTACATTATAGCAGTAATGTTCATGTATATTATTATAAGAAATCGTGAAATTTAATGAAGTGTTCATAGTTTTATACAGCTTATGTTTTAATGAATAGTTTCCAACCATAGCACAATATGAACGTATGACATATTTATTTTTATTATGATTTTCATTATTTCTGTTTAGTATTTTTATATTTAGTGTTTTTTTAGTATTTCTTAATACATTTTACTAACTATTTTGTATTGTAGAACTTTATTATCTACTTGTATTTTCTGTGCTTTGGGTCATCCCGTTGAAAATATTGAGAATAAATAAATAAATAAAATCAAGAGATTACATTATATTCTTAAACCACACCAAAATTTTAAAAGTAGAATATCTTACAATACGGCACTTTACTAACAGAATTTTTATCCGCCGCAAGATCACTACTGCTTCATATTTTATTGAAAAATATTGTTTAAACAGCGTAGAAGTTATTGGATTGTACATTGCCGTCCGAGGTACGATCTCTAATATTTTCATGGAGAAATTTATAAGAAGATTTGGCCTTCAAAAGAAACTAGTCCAAGAAATAGTTGTGAGTGTGCTGAAGGATTCAATTCACATTCTGCACAACCATAATTATATATTCGAAAACAAAAATCTGAAAATATTTTATTTCAATTAATTTGATATTGTTATTCTGTGACATTATTTTGTCAACTACTATTATGTGATATTGTTATTCTGTGGCATCTATCAACTTATTATTATGTAAACAGAGTATGTAAATAAACATATATTCTCTCTCTCCCTATGCTTATCAAATAACTGCACATAGATTCATCAGGAACAAGCCCGAAAGTACAAAATAACTAAATTTCTCATCGTTTTTCAGTAAAGGAAATGACTTAATTCCACTTTCCGACATCGGTATACAAACTTCACAATATCTCTCTTTACTTTGTACAGTAGTACTATTTTATACAACAGCAGGAGTGGTGTCCAATGTTGTATGTTGATAGAACAGAAAATCATCATTTGCAAGTGCTACAGTCACACTATAATGAATGTGCACAAAAATGTTATAGAATTACTAACAGTATAATGTTTCCATTCAAAACTATAAACAGTAAAGTTGTGTGGGTAAAGTAAAAGGTGTGTTTTAATGACGAGTAAAGTGGACTGTACTTTCTTTTATATATTTTACAAACCTGTAAATTTTATGAGAATATCAGCAGAGCAGAAAGATTTTTGTATTGTAATTATTTGATTTGTTTATTAATTTATAAAAAATCATTGCTCTTTAAAATCGGTCAAGAACTTCCAAAAACGTTTACCGTGTTTTAAGAATACTTTACTCGTATATAATATTAATTAAAGTAATTTTCTGGTTTATATTTCTAAAGCAAAGCACTTCTAAAAATACAAAATGCTCCACAAAACACTTGATCTACAATATCCGATGACAATCCCTTTAGACTAATTACTCCACAGCAAGCTACCACTGGCGACTGCAGTGGGATAAATGAAATATTACGTAATAAATTTAAACAAAATTCATTAATCATAAGAAGATTACGTACGTACTACTCATAATTTTGCTCTTTTTCAAGCTGCGGAAAATATTAGGAAACTTTCACCACTAGAATGACTATAAATATAAAAGGTACTTTAATTCGAATTTTACTTTGAAATTCTAAGATGTTTTGTACGTAAATAAGATTTTTTCTATAAAGAAGTTTTAAAATTATAAATTTATTGTATTTATTGTCAATTACACAATTAACTGGTAATCAGCATCAGCAACATTGATATGTTTGGTGTTTGGAGTTAATCATTATTTTGCTGCATCATAGATGTAATAACGTTTACCTTGGAAGACGTGGAATTCATATTTTTGACACAAGAATCGCACATTATTAAAAATATTTACTAAATATGTAGAATATTAAAAGCATTTTCAATGATTCCACTATTTTTTATCGTTTCTGTGTCAAATAAGTTATAATAATGGCATTTCCTATACTAAATTTAGTTATAAATAATATATAAAAAAAAATATAAAATCATATCTGCAATGTTTACTAATTCTAATGAAAAAATTTCTTCTGAAATCAGTACATTTGAACGAATAATAATTTTAACATGATTCATATTATAAATGTTTTACTTCAATTTTTTTGCTTAACAGAAAAATTCATAAATTTCTGCATACATTCAGGTAACAGTTTTATGCTGTATTTATGCACAGATGTAATACGAATGGTAGAACCATAATATACTCAATAAAGATAAAAAGAGGGTAAATATATCTAAAACTTTGTTTTCTTGGCTGAGTAGCAAGTTGTAGAATACAGTTTCTGTATATAAAACTCTCAAAATAAAATGAAAAGATACTGAAGTCTCACAATAACATGCTATAAAGAATAGTTGAGGACTACGATGTATTGACCAACGTCCAGAAGTTTATAGTTTATTACAGTATACTAATAGATGGGAGAAAATAAACTTTGATAATTGTGTATACTTATAAATATTATATAGCAGACTTATAATGATTGTTATAACAGCAGTATACTAAATTGTAATATAGTTTAGATGTTTTGTTATCATTAAAAGATTGGTTTATAAAAGTATGCTGCTTCATGTCATATTTACTCTGTCACTCTTTCTTAGCTCCCCGCACATAGGCGGAACTACGGGGAACTAGTGAGCTACGGCGGAACTAGTGGGCAGCTGCGCGCCCATTAGGTTTCGAAAAAGAAGAAAAAAATTAAAGAAATTCCGAAAATGCATCTTGAATAATAAACAGTTAAAAATATTAGAAAAATGAGGCCAGAACTTCTCAAAATATAGTTTGAAATAATTAGTTTTTACCTTAAATTTACAAAATTATCTACGCTCGCGCCAACCACGGTGACGCTTCGGTACGGTCTCCGACGGTATCTGATTTAAGGGTGTTTTATCCCTCCATTAGAAATGGTCTGGTACCGCCTATGTCACCGCTGTTGAATAAGAGAACGGACAATTTACCAGTAAGTATAATTTACACCGGAAAAATAATTATTCGAAGTTTAGATAAAATTTCATTTAATATAGACAAGTCAGATTTCTTAAGAAAAGAACAGAAATTTTACTGTTTTTAAAAATATATTAATTAATAATGAAAATGTTACGTATTTCATAACTTGGTGTAATACGCTCCGATTATTTTGAAGTAACTTGAAAATAATAATAATATGTATTTCAACTGCAAGAAATATTACTATACGTATCTTCTACTTCTAGTTTTATAATTTTAGCTAGAGCAAAATTAATCACATTTCACAGTTTTGCTGCTTAAAATTTGAATGAAAAGTTTGAATTATTTAGAATCAATGGACAAACAGATACTGAAAAAAAAAAATCAAACTACATATTTAATAAGAATAACAAAACTTTAAATAAGTTAATCTCGTAAATCAATGAAAGACGTTAAGAATCATAAGATTTTGATCTCAGATATTGCTATTATTTACCAACATTTAGTATAAACTTCATATCACCACAAACACGTATTGTAAATTCAATAAGTGATACATCTTTCCTCTCTTTCCAGAATAGGAATACTATTTTAGTCGGTTTTAATAATATCTTAACAGAAATTAAAAAAAAAGTGTAAAATAAAATATTATTTTGTGCAATAGGAATTAAAAATCATAATAGAAAATAAGATAAATTAAAAGTTGTTTCACAGTACAGCAAAAATATCTAATTTTCTAGAAATGTTTGATATTGTCTAATGTAAGTATTATAATTTTCGTTTCTATAGTTAAATATTTTACTATAAAATTTAGTAAAATATTGTTAGTTGCCTCCATTGTTTCTGGTAACATTAATTTGAATATCTTACATGATCTATTAAACAAAAATAACATTGCTTAAAATAATTATCGAACCGGAGAGGGTCATGGTTACATTAGGAATATTTCGACATTATTCTGCATGTAGATCAATTTTCTAAAAAAAAAAAAAAAAACATCTAGCATGAACTGAAAAATGGCAAAACTATTTTGCCATTCATCTGAAAATACGAAATTGAGCTATTATAACTTTAATTTGCGCTCTCGGTGCAGCAGATGTCTTTGATCTTCGTGAAAAGTATGACGCTTATAAACATTTATAATAATAATGCACGTCATACATCATAAAAATCATCGTAGAAAAAAACATCACTGTATTTAGAATACTAGAATATACAGTACATCTTTATTTTCATTGTAATAATTATTCTTAATTAAAAACAACACAACATGGAGTTAAATACTGAAACCTTATACTCTAAGATTAAAAGGGAGTGATTAAAAGCAATTTTCTGTATGAATTATCAAAGTATAGTTTCACAATATTGTTTTAACTATAATCCGTAAATGAAAGAAAATGCAAATTTCAAGATATAAAAAGTTTACTGTAATTTAATGAATACTGTAATAACTGTAGGCGTATATTCTCCATATTTACAAAGGATTAGTTCCATTCTTTTCTGTCCTCATTCAATGTTTGTTTTGCTATAACAGAATAAAAAAAAGTTGAATAAACTAATTTAGTTTTGTGTAAAACAATTATAAAGAAGGGCACCAATTAATTTATGCATAGTACAATAACTGTTTGTTTATACTGGTTTTCGTAAAAATATTAATTTTCATAATTGATAGTACATACATTATTGTAAATGCAACTGTTTCATGTTTTGTTGAAAAATCAAAATAAGAAAATACTCCGAATTGGTTAAAATGTGGAAGAAAACAATTTATTTCAGGAAAAAAAGTCAAACTATTTTTGATACTTTCAGTTCCTTTATTTTACATATTTAAATTCATGCATTTTAATACAAAGGAATCTCTGACAATATTAATTTAAATATTGAAATTTAAATTAATATTGCGAGATTTACCAAACTTTCCTTTTAATTAAATAGCATATTTATTAATATAATGTTTTAATATATTGGTACTTCTTGCATTCTTTTTTAAAGAAGTAATATTCCAAATAATGGTGAATATGAACATCATTCTGAGGAAATATATAAAAGCTTTGAGAAATGCTCAAAAATCCTTTTTATATATCTCAAAATATCACAGTACACTGTATGTTATTAATTTTATAACTAAAACAAACCATTAATATAATTATAAGACAATAAGTTTATTTATATTTCAAAAATTGACTGGTGAATATTTCAGAAATTAATTACAATACTGTACATACTGTACAGTATACACCGTACAACCACTACTTGAGGCTATTTTTACTGATATATAACATATCCATTTGTTCATCCATTTGTTTTTTAAGTTTTTAAATATAATTTTGCTATCTGCATATGCATTGCCTACTGTGTTTTATTTTCATGACCATAACCATCATAGATCACATCATCTATCCACGCTTGATAGCATCTATCGAAATTTGAAATAAAATAAGTTATCATTATATCATAATGTCACACCAGATTTACGATATAATGACGCACGAAACATTTGAAAAGAAACCGCTGATTAATATTTAATATTAAAGAAAGATGTTCTTTGAAATTTAATTATCAGCAGGTTTAAAGAAAACTTCCTTACTATTTAAAATTCTAATTTCAGGTTTATTAATTGGAACAACGTTGCCTTGAATTCTTACTTATAATTATTTTGGCGATCCAAAGGCAAAGCACCAAACTAATTATTAAACCATTCTAGTTTACTGTGTCTTCGTTATATACGTATTGTTTTGTTTTACTGTACTCTGATATTAAACTTTTAATAATCTTAATAAAATAACCTTTTGGTATGAAATTAAATGATTAACTAACTATTTATGTATTCTTGTATGAAAAACTCATTTAAACTGAAGCAACTCAAAAATACAGGCCTACTCAGAGAAAATAATTCTGACAATAAGAACTTGTCACTATGGTAATTCTCATAAGAACGAAACTTTGTCCGGCTCATACTCGCCTTATTGGCTCGATTCTCTAAGGTCGACTTCATATAGAGGCTCGCATTGGTCGCATTACAGGGGAAAACAGGGTTACAGGGAAAAGCTCGGTATATTAAAACACTCATCAATTATCATCTTCTAAAAATATGACGACTTAAATTAGTTAATTTTACGGTTTACCTTAAATTTTGGACTATTTATTTATTTATTGTGAGTTGTGGGGGG
>JAQIWE010005109.1:0-10214 GCA_034698565.1 Campodea plusiochaeta
TTTTGCACTTGCTGTTCTGTATTTAAAATAATAACATCTAATTACAGTTATGTAAGCATTTACTTTGTTATAACTTTTATAAGTCCTACTATTTATCTTTCTTTTGTTCTCATAGATGTGCCCCTGATGATGAAATGTTTAATTCTAAACATGTTGGGTAATGTCCTATAATATACAGAGTGTTTATTACGGAACTCGGCTTTTCATTTCTATCAATATACAATATTCCGTACATTTCTACTATTGAAAGTATGAATAAAAGTTGGTATTGAACCAAAATTGCACCTGTTTAATACGAGTGAAAACAAAACTCAATTGAAATGAATGAAATTTACACTGCCAGTAATGAAATCTTGTGGAAGTGACTGCAGAAAAAGACTGAAAATAGACGAGATTTTGTTTGTCTAGTGGAATGGGGCGAAAAGAAAAATAATATTGACTTTTATACCAACTTATAGAGAAGCTTGTTTACTTTTACACAGAGTAGTGCGTACGGTTTCAAAGAATTATATTAATGGAATAGAGTTTTCTGGAATAGAGTGAAGGAGGAATCAGTGAATTGAAAAATGTACTTCGATTTTAAAGATGAGCAATTCGAAGTAAAGTTCCAAGTGATTTTTCATGTGAAGCACACTGATTGAGAAACTTCATTAAAAAAGTTAATGAGCATTTATCTCGTTTCTTTTATCCTTATAGTAATTATAAAGGGTATTTACTATTATTGCAACATCATCATTTTAAAGATATTATTCCCAAAACGCATTATTTGTAGTAGACCACACAAGCACACATTGAAGGAAGGAGCAGAGATTCACTGTCAAAATTAAATAAAGAGCTGTAGGTGTTCGTAAATTGTTCTACATTATGCTTTCATCACATCACCATCTCAAATCAAAGTGAAATTTTGATCTTCAAAAGGCCTTTCACATTTGGAATGAAGCAATATGCCAGCAGGTTTTCTTGATTTATATATACCAATTTCATTATAAATTGAATATGCTTTTCATTTTGTCAGTAGAAGATGAAACGTTTGTGAGAAAACAAAGATGTTCCTTTGATATTAATAATACACTCGTATATTAATTGAAAACTTTGATGCCACTTATTTTCTTAGAAGTCAGAAATTTTGCTTTAAAGCATATTAAAATATTAAGCTACTGTAAATTTGTTATTATTCATCTTATATATGCACTTTACGTGATTATTAGCAGCGCTTCTGCCAAACGCTCGCGGGAGTAACTCATATCTAATTGAATACATTCCCAAAGCGCCAATGCTACTTTACTGTTATCAAATATACATTAATACCCAGATAAATATATCCGTCTGATGTTCAAAATATGAGAGAGAGAAAAAAGAGCGATTCCTTTTTAAATGTCAAATCAATAATCAGTTTTCGCTTTCGATAAAGCTTTTTATGCGTTACATTAAATATTGCTATTCTTTTGGAGCTGGTACTGGAATAAAATCTAAAATCAAGGAATTTAGAAAATCAGGATGAAAAACACATTAAAACAAAAAAAAGGCATAATCTGGGGAGAAAACTGGAGAATAATTTTCATCTCACCCAGCATTGAAAACTTAATTAATAAATGATAAATATAGGATTAGCTTTTATTGCTTTAAACATTATCAATATGAACTTGTACATAAAGTAGCAGTCATACATTTCGCAATTTCCCGCTAAAGTCGGATTAAGTGTCTTGCTGTTGCGTTTTAATAACTGAAAGTTCTGCAAGTTTAATAATTATTATTCATGATAATTTTTGGTTTAATGATTTAATAATATAAAAAATTATGAAAGTTGGAGCATTGAAGGAAACTTTTATTTAACCAAATCAGCTTGCAGTATGACATTAAATATTGTCACAGAGTTCACGTAAATTCCAACTTATATTTATTATATTTAATTTTCAAATTTTCAATTTTGTTTACACCTCAGTTTGTTGTTTATAAGCGAAACCAGCATACTGGGTCATTGTATTTATAATCTCTCCATTCGTCGTGTATAATTAGCAGAACAAAATACGTTTTTTTGAAAAGCAATAACAAGCTGATTTTTCTTCTTTTTTTTTTCAAAAAACTCTTTCAACTTTTTAATAAGTTTCTAATTGGAAAAAAGTAATTAATATCAAAGAAATAAATCAGTAGCTAATTTTCAAACACAAACGTGTTTCCCTTTCTGATAAGTTCAAGGCTTCAATTCCCTTTTTTTCTCGTTGCTTTCTCTGCCGTGCTAAACTGTTTCCAATACTTGAGGGAAAAAAAGAATTTTCTTATTTGAAAGTTCTTTTCAGGGAAAAAAAGTCATCACCTTTGCAAAAGAAGTTACATAGGTTAGCGAAAAGTAATATATAAAGCAGGTCCGTTTTTATGAAGTTTGTATGTCTGGATTGAAAATTAACTTTTGCTGTCGACAAAAAAGTTTTATTTTGATAATGTGGTTTGGATTTAAAGTAGTACTGTCCAGTATTCTATGACGAATGGTAATAAACCATGGTCAATAAAGTTTTTATGACTTTGCACTTTCAGTAATACAGTAGTCACGCACTCGGGTATATTGTTAATCTTGTGCTTAATCGGTGCTGGCCTACGAAAAAGACTTTTGGAAGGAAAAAATTTAGAGAAAAAAAAGACGGTATGTAATTATTGTTTTATTCTTCTATATACGGAAATGATACTGATGCAAAGTGAATGATCTTTTGTCTAAGAAAGCGATTAATTTCCCGACACCATTATAATTATTTTATAAAATGCAGGCTTGTTTCTGCAACAATAAGTTTGTAGACAAATGGTTTGTCAAATCTGTTTCCAGTGTTTTCGAAACAAATGAAATTTTAAACTTTCAGGTTAATTTCTCATAAAACTACTGAAATTGTCCTGTTTATGATGAATGTGTAAGGTGTAAAAAATATTACTGTATATCAGTTGTTATTTACAGGTAACAAATCTAGCCGAGAGCCCAACTCCATAGGTGTAATATTTAATTTGGGAGATTTTGTATCATTTATTGAATGTTGAGATTTTTTAAGTATGTTACGGCATTAATAGTTTTAAAGTAGAAATAAAGACAAATCGTCTACAGGATTAGAGTAATTTTTCAAATGCTACAGAATCTCAGTAAACTAATATTACTCTTATGAACATGGTAAAAAAAAGACAAAATGTAATTAGAATAATAAATTAAGCACAAGAAAAAATTCACCTAGAGTGGGAATCGATCTGCTTTGCCTTATAGTATGTGCAATTTCATTGCTTCTATTTGACTTGTAGCTATAATACTAAATTAAGCACAAGCGAAAAGCATGTACCTCGGTAGCTTAGTGGTCATAGCAGTGCACGCGTAATACAAAGGTCGTGGGTTCGATTCCCACTCGAGGTGATTTTTTTATTTTGCTTAATTTATTATTCTAATGTAAAGTAAGTCAGTTTAATTTATTTATATCTAAATTTCTTTGCATTCTATAATTATTATTTAAGACAAAATGTAATATTTTCCAAAATTTCACATTCACAGGTTTTCGAAGACAACGTGAGCATCGCCTCATCATCATCTGAAGAACTACGTCACGAAGCTGATGAAGACGAAGAAGAAGAAGAAAAAGCAACAAAAGAAGAACAACAAACAACAGATGAAGACCACACATTGAAAGAAGAAGTACAAGAAGAATTGAAAGAGAAGAAGAATGAAGAAAATGAAGAAGTGAGAGGAGAAGGGGAAGGTGCTGAGGAGGAAATTTGTGTTTCTCCTGATGAAGGTGTTGAAGATGTTGATGTTCATCCGGAGGGAAGTAATGGGGAGCCATCTGGTGCTGAATCTGGTGGATCAACTACTGTTTCAACTACAGGTCAGTTTAGATTGTGGGTATGGTATATTTATACTATATTTTAAATCTTAAGAACCCTAACCATTTAACCCATCGAGGGTGTTTCTGACAACCGCCAACTAATAATCCCTTGTTAGTCTGTTTAAATTCTTTGAGTTTCTTTCGATTTGTATAGAAAATAGAGAATTTGAACCACCCAAACAGGTGGTCAGCAATGGGTTTACTGTCAAAACAATTTGAAGAGTTAATCGATTTGGGTTCTTAAGATTTAAAAAACACTATACAGTGTGAAACTGTTGTAGTATAAACCATTCCCGTCCATGTGATAGTAACGAAAGTTTTAGTTGCATCTATTTTATTGTTAACTTTAGTTTAATGATACCACGAAAGGCACAAAGGGATTCTCTCCAATAGTTTTGTTTTCTTTTAAAATAAAGTTAAATAATCCAGAATATGAAATTATCTAATTTCGGCATAGTTTTAAATACAGTAGCATATTTTTCATCCATACATTGTCGCAAGAAATAGTGAAATACGTTCGTATCGTAGCATTGAAAAATGTACAATCAATAATGAGTGGTAATATAAAAACTAAAATCTAATTTTAATTATTTTCATGCCACTGAACTTAACCAAATACAGTAGAGTATAATAGAATATTAAGCTTCTTTTTTATAGAAGCAAGAGTCTTGTAACCGTTTCACTTACAAAAAAAGTTTCATCAGTACATTAATGTAAGTTACGAAAAATTAAAACATTTTTATTTTTCTATTTAAAGATCAAGTAACAGGCTAAACCATGTTTAGTGATAGTTTACTATAAGCATAATCGTCAGGACATGGTAAATGCATAACCAACTCCAATATAACAATTTCCTTGTAGAACGGCAGCTACAAGACGATAAGAGTTATGATGATGATGTCACACTGCTATGTAAAGTTTAGGTCTCGTAATACATCAGCGGAATGCAGGGAAAAACTTGTTTTTCGTTTCCCATGCTTGCTGCGTTTATATACAGTCAAAAGCAAAATTCAAGCTTCAAATTATCTGCTGTTGACGATTATTCTCCGATTTCGTACTAAATCTCTCAGAGAAATGTGACGTCACACCTATCCCGCCTTTTTTAACGAATTTCTTTTCTCCCCGTTAACAGCAATTAAAATTACTAAAAATCATTATTTGAACTTATATTAACAATAACTTTAAGGTAATACATAAAATAAAGACACTTAGAAGCCTGTCACTTCGTGTTCTTTAAAATATTGATGTACAATATATATTGAGAAATTATGGTGAGCAATAAAAACAATCCATATCTCTGATATATGTAATCAGTATATAAACAACACACACACATCGCACAAATGATACACATTAAATAGATTTTATTTTATTTTATAAGTCCAAGAAAATCGTCATATTGTAATTAACCTTATGAGTGTTGTACACCAGGAAACAATTATTACAGAAAACTAAAGAAGAATAAACAGAATGATAAAAAGGATTATATCACTTCACATTCAAAAAGTTTTGATTTTTACATTTCATATATTACATAGTATACATATAGTGTTTCCAAAATCTTACGGACCAAAATAGATTAATCCATCAAGGGTACGTATTTCTGACATTCCAAAAATTGATAATCCTTTGTTGGCTTATTTGTTTTCTTTGACCATCAGCCTGCCAATTGTATAGAAAATACACAATTTGAACAACCTAAACAAGTGGTCAACAATGGGTGTCAAAATAGTTTGAAGACATAACCAGTTTGATTCCGTAAGATTTTGGAAGAACTACATATACTTTATTTATTAGCAACTGTTAAGTTCACTGCACGTGCTTGAGTTTCTGAGGGAGTTTCCATTTACATTGAGTGCACATGGGCAAATATAAGTTTGTGTTAAGTCATCTATGAATTTAAGAGATTCCATAAATGGAGTTAGGCTCATGTTTTTAACCATCATTGATTGAGCGTTATAGAAAACACCAAGTTCACTATGGCTCTTCATTATTGATTTCACAAATACTACATCACCGCTATAATTGGCATCACTGAAAAAAAAATGAAAAAGTAAATAATTTTATTATAAGAAGAGAATATAATTATAAGTTTCATTAGCTTGAAAATTTAAAGGGTTACTTGCAGCTAAATTGACTTTCTGATATAATAACATAATATTAGTCTTCTTGATATAAATAACCCATATTATTTTTCTTACCTCACAAAAATCGCCGGTTGTGGAGATATTCACCTTAGAAAATGCAAGAAAATAAGCTGTAAGGTAGCGGAGCAAGCGTGCATGGTTCAAAACAAAAATAACTGCTGATATATATGAATAAAATGATTAATTTGCATTATTTTTAAGTCAGTTTTGCTACTACTTAGTAAATATGTGTTCTGATATGTATTTTTCAGCCAATAGTTTGCATATTTTCGCAAGGCAGCGAAATTAAGCAGGTCGATTTGTGCTATCTTGTGAAAAATCTATCGACTATATAAACAGAAATATCTCTTGATACGTTGGGTCAAAAAATGTCAAACATTTTGCAGAAATTCTTTAATAATATAATGTACAAGAAAATAACATAAAACCGGAAATTCATTATCTGCAGGTAACCCTTTAAACCATTGGATTTAAAACAATTTTTATCCGCCACAGTAAAAAATATTTGATAATCATTTAAACTGAAAATTAATTCACACGGCAAGAAAACCTGCAAGAAATCATTAAAAATTGATACTAAAATCTCATGTGTAACAAAAGATGGCTATATGGAATCAATAATTTATATTAAAAATATTAAAATGTCATAATAATGTTCTGGTAACTTACTGTAACTTTTTTTGGCGATCAATACCGATTCTGTTCCTTTTGAGATATCCATTGATAATTTCCATGTTGTATCTAAATTCTTATCAAATTCTGATTCTTTGCAGTAAGTTATAACTGTAAAACACAATAACTGTAAGAATACTGATGATAAAGTCATATTGCTGCTCTAAATAACCACTTCTGGAATTTTAGTCTATTTCGGTGCAGAATTTCTTAGTATTTTATCTCAAATAAAGACATGATCACATTGGGCACAATACCATGTAAGTATACGCAAAAAATGTTGCGTACATTGTTATGTAATAAAATGATAATAACTGTTAAAATACTGTAAGTGGTCAATTATTGATTTCGTTAGACATGTACCGACAGCGGCGCCGAGTACAGGGGGCAAGGGTGCTCTGAGCCACCAGCCCCTTGAAATTCTTCAAAAAGAGGGGTTTTTTAATGAATTTTCTTTCTGAATTTCTGAAATTATTTCTAAACTACCTATTCTTGTTTTATTTCTCAACACTCTTAAATTGTTATTATTTGTAAAAATCGTTTCCTTGAGAATGGTAAAATTCGACTAAAGGCCGAAACAGACACAACTTTTTGCCAACTAGTAAGGCCTTAATGAAAGTTCAACCAATAGAGTGAAAGGGGCGGGACCTAAATCATTAAGTCCAACTTGAAAGCTCAAGTTTTTCAAATCGCTCGTGTCGCGATTTTTAGTGGACGACTCCAAAGGGTAGTTGTGTTCGTGGCCTTTTCACGTACGTTAAAGTTATATTTTATTTAATATTTTCACCATTTTGTAGAAATAACAATTGCTTCATTCCAAATAAATTAGTATTTGATTTATAATACCCGCTAAAAGCACAAAGTAAAACATTCAAAGGATATTTACAGGCTAGTTAGTCCATAAGTTGGGCAACTTCTTCAATGCAGTGTGGCAGGGTGTAAGTTTGAAAGTTGGACTTACTGCAATATTAAGCCGTACCACGTCTGTGAAAAGTTGCCGTGTCTGTTTCGCCCTTAACATAAGAGAAATCATTATTAAAGTTTGTTTTTCAGTTTACAAATTATCACGTATCATGAAAACAGAAAAGCAAAGCAAGAAAATTAAAATTTAACTAAAATATTGGATATTTTGATGGAAAGTTAAAATAACAAATAAATTAAGGAGTTTTTCATATCTCAAAATTTCCTTTACTTGCGCCAATTATCCCGATGGCGCTTCCTGAATTGCTTAAGATGATTTGTGCTTCAATGGTTTCAGCACTCCGAACGTCCAGAGAGTCGGCGCCCTTGTTTACCGATAAAATTAACGCATATGAATTATTAACAACATCAATGTACTGTTATATGAACAATTAGCAACATTTTTGTATTTCTAAATAGTTATGGTATCAAAACATAACAGAAATAATAATATTAGTTGTAATATTGTACGAGGGATGTCAATAAATGATGATAGAAAATTATTCATTATTGGTCAACACATTCGCAACAGCACTTTTGAATTTACTTTGGTCAACAATTATTATCTGACTTGACATGTTTCTTTTTGTGATTTTCTGTTTATAAATTTTGAATTAATTAACTATATATTGGTGTCCTCACAATGATATTAATATTCCAATGGCAGCGTCAAACACGACATAAAGTAAAACAGTTCCTGTTGATGACCGTCCTCTACCAACTGAGCTATTGAATCCGACAATTTTTTCTGGATAGACCGAGGTCGTGGGTTCTAGTCCCACTTGAGCCGAAATTTTTCTTGTTTTTAATTTATTTTTCCAATGCAAAGTAGTTAGTTAAAAACATACATTTATAATATAGTCCTTTGCAAAGCTTCTAATAATTTACTTAAAAAAATAAGTTCCTGTTGTTTCTGGGGCAATTTTCTGTATGGTAGATTAAGCAGTTTTACTGACTGTAATTTCGAGAAATTTCGACCAATAAAACAGTTACAGGGACCAACAGACAGTTACAACGACCAACAGGACAGTTGCAACGACCAACAGGACAGTTACAACGACCAGCAGGACAGTTGCAACGACCAACAGGACAGTTACAACGACCAACAGGACAGTTACAACGACCAACAGGACAGTTGCAATGAATCAGAGAAACAGCTGGACGAGATGTGAAGCACACGTCATCATAAAGAGTGATGATGGCAGCACCCAAACAGTAATGTCTGCAGATATTGACACGATAGAACACGTTTCTATGACATCAACTATTCTGAGAACTTCTGGTCTACTAATGATAGAACTTTTCTACCCAGGAAGGCTATAGATCCTTCTTTAAAGGAACACTCAATTTCTGAGACCACTCACTTCAACATGTGTCGTCCATTTCAGAAGTTAATGTTCTTAAGTCCTGGCCAATGTTCGCAAATCCTGGACTTAGGAACATACTCCACAAAAAATGAAAGAAATTACTTGCTTTATTCCTAAGTTCACAATTTTTTAACTGGAAGAAATACTGCTAGTTTTGCTGACTGTTAGAGTCTTTGTAAATTTTTCTTGAACAAATAATGAATACAAGTTAAACCCTTTATATATTTTCAAGATTTTTTTTTTTTTCATTTTTCCTGAATATAATTATGTCTAACTGATGGACTTCAGAACTTTTGCCGATGTAAGAAGTCAAAGTACTTAAGTCCAAGATAATTTTTCTTTTTTTTCTTCAATATAATTATGAAGTACGAGAGATTAGCCCATCAGTGACCTTAACCGATTCCCTTGGTGCTATAACTTATGAAAACAGCCCATTGATAAGGTATTTAAACACCATTTTGAAACTTTAAAATAGCTCTTCTGAAAAATTTCAATTTTGTTACTTAAGCACATTGGGCTCTAGGTCCTAAATTAATAAAAAAAACGCATAAATGAAATTAACCAATATTCTTGAACATAGTATAAAACTGTTAATTTCATTTACGCGGTTTTCTTATTTTCACTCCGTAGCCGTTTGTAACATACTTTCTGACTCCCCTCGTATTCTAACATGTATTATAACTAGTAATTATTAAAACACTGTCATAATATTGTTTTTGTCGATAAAGATATTATATTGTTATGCTCAACTATTGACTTTTCTATAATGTCATTTGAATATAACAAGACAACGCCAAAGTCAATAATTAACCGAGCATTTTTTTGTAATTTTATAACAAAACAAAACTTTCTGTATTGTGAATAATTTCAATAATACAGGGTGATCAACATATCGCGCACCTTTTCAAAAGTCTATAAAATCTGTAATACTCGGACGATCAATAAAAATGAGATGCCAAAATGAAGTTTGAGTAGTAAATTTTATTAATATGGCTGGGAAAAATTTGTGAAAAATACCAGCTATGTCCAAAATGGCGATATTTTCCCTTCCTCTGTAATGTGAACTGAAAATGAATACATGATCGGCATTTCGTTGAAGTTTTCAAATTTATATAAAATAAGAAAATGAATAGAACTGACTCGTGAGTTACCAAAATGAAGTACGAATATAAAATTTTGTTAATATGGTGAAAAATATTTTGAAAATGTTAGCAAATGTG
>JAQIWE010005110.1:0-10213 GCA_034698565.1 Campodea plusiochaeta
CTGGGGTTTAATTTAACCCCATAAGATTAATTTTTGAGCCGAGCATCGCCGGGTACCCTCAGCTAGTATAAAATAATCCGTGGACATTGATAAAAACTGAAATTTCAGAACATAAATGTTTTTCTCAGGTTTCCAGCTAAAAAGTGACAATATACTTAAAAGTTATATAAATTAATTTCATTTTTGATAAAATCATGTCATTCTATAAACAATATTTGTCATTTTTGTTCATCTGTTCATATTTTTACTACTCTATGCCTTTTAATAGTTATGCTGTAGTATATTGTTGCAATATACTAAATGGAGCACAATAAGTTGAAAAGTAGTTTTCTTAAGAAGGCCCTATAAAATTTGGATGGTCATAAAACCATAATTTTCGGAAAGATAACAGGACACACTGTCATATACTTTTGATTTTATCTTTCTAGCTTCAATATGTCAGAAATTATTCCATTATAAAGATAAAGTGTCCCATTTTTTTGGCCCACCCTGTATATTTCTTTTACTGAACCTTAATGAATACAAGTCTGGGAAAGGTGATTTGTATAATGCAGAGATTGGTACTGATTTTAGTAACTAACTCATTATATTGAAATTTATCTATGCAAAATTAACTGTTACAAAATTACTCCAATAATCTGCAGAAAATTAGGTTAGGAAAACAATTGGCTGTAACTCATATGACACTCAAAGTCTTTTAATAAATAAATTTTTACATTACTTTCTTTTTATTACTATTTTTTTAGATATCCTCAATTATTTTATAGTTAAATATTAGCAGTGGCATAAGCAAGGGGGGCTTTTGGGGGTTGTAATCTCCTCCTTGACAAAGATAAAACTAAAAATACCACTAAAGATATGTTAAAATCAGTGAAAAATTAAGCATAATTGTGAAAAAAAAATTGTCTCAAATGTGTTGTTTTCACCTTAATTTTTTAAAATTTTCTATGTCGTGCCAACCATGATAATGCTCTTTAGAAGATTTTCCTTTCCGAAATCATGACTATGCATTTAAGCTTCACTCTATCTTTTGTTTTCTAAATATTAATTTTTAGAGAATTGCTACATAACTTGTCTCTTATTTAACTGTTTTTAAACCAGTTCCTGAATGCTTTGGAAAATGTGTTAGTAAGAATGACAATAAGGAGTTGGTAATCAATGCAAACCATAGATAATAGTTGATAATATCCTGGAAATGCTATATAGAGCCTTCAATGTAGCTAAGAGCTACAAAAATAAACAAGTGGAATTAAACGCTGTTAGTGTTAATAAAGATGCGACCATATAAACTAGCGTTTTTATGAAAACATTAATTAAACAATATGAAACATAAAATTGACCCTTATTTATAATCTGAATAAATTCCCTTTTGAATTAGTTTTTTACAGGTTTCCTATCATGTCTCTAACCATTATCCTATCCGTCTCTAACCATTATTGGATTTATCGATTCGACATTCGTCCAAGTTCGATCAATCGACTCGAAAATTAAAATGTGGCATAATAGTATACTGTACTTCTGATAACTTTTTCTATATACTTCCCTATACTTAGCAGTGACTGTTATTGGATATATTGACTCGATATTCGTGAAATATTGATCGATTCGATAGCTAAAAGTGATAAGAGAACAGAATAGAAGGAATCTTAAAACAACACAATAATAGAAATCAGTGAATGAGTCTATATGATTACATGTTTCATAGAAATATTAAATAAAATAAAATTTAGAGAATGTCTGTTTCCTTTCTAGAAATATAAAGTAATTTTTTTTATTTTAATTCTGTCTTTTTAAAGCAATATTGTTCTAATGCAAGCAACTGAAAGAGCAATAGCTTTGTGCATTAGAAGTGAAAGTCTGCGAAAAACAAATTACTCATATCAAACGCTCTGATGTTAGCTACTAGACTATTCTGTGATAGCTGTCAGAATGGAATACATGGCAAGTCCCCAAAACTATTCCATTCAAGCTAATCTAACGCAGTAATTTAAAAGCAAAAAAAGTCAACAGTAAATGGTAGCAATAATGAACACTGAAGGAAACTGCAGGTTACATATAACAATAGCAGAAATCAACATGGTATCCAATAATATAAAACAATCAAGAAAAAGTTGTATGAAATGCAGAAGTAAAGTTAAAGTTATTAGCCTATAATGCAAAGAGTTACAGAAAAATGATATTGTATATAGTTAGGGATCAACTGGTACTGGTATTAATAAGTTTCTGACTGATTATTGGGATACCGTAAATAGTATCAATTCAAAATTGCATGGTATTCTATTAATATTGGTACCCTATTGAAAATGTGTGAGAAAAGTTGAAAATTATGATATGGAACATAAAAAAAAAGTTTTGATTTTATACAAAGAATTTCAAATGTACTATAGTCCCATAGTGTAAATTGATATTTTTATTCATTATTACCACCAAGCACCTCTTTTAAATTGAATTTCTCATAAATTAAATAATAACTATGAATACTACCAAAAGACAGTTTTTTTGTACCAGTATGAACATTGATAAATCTCAATACAGGTTGATCCTTAACTGTAAGAGTAATGACAATAAAACAAGTTTGAGATTAACTTATAGAAATAATAAATAAAATGTAACAAACAAGAAATAAAGGCAGACAAAATAAAGAAGAAAGGATTTTTATTTCCAGAAATAAAATACATGAGAAAATAAGTACAAACATTAATCTGTATGAACTGGACATAATATTGTAACTTGTTTAATATTAAACTTCCAAGTTCATTGAAACTATTTTTGGTCATGTTCATGTAATCAGCTTCCCAAAGCATTCTGTAGTTTGAACCTGTTAATATTTGTTACCAGTTAGCAATTGAATATTATTAGCAACCATAATTCTTCTATAGATCTCAGCTATTTTTAATTAATAAAATAGTCAAATTTGATTCCAAAAGTTTCTTTGTAAATATCAAAATTACAATTTTGTTATTGGTATTAGTAATTTTCATAATAAAATTTTACTATTATTTAGTGCTTAAAATAGCTAAAACCTATTAACTTTCATGAGCATGATAGATTATGAAAGTCTGTTAAGTTTCATGAGATAGATTCTTAGGTGTGACATAATTGTCTGACCCTCATTTGTCAGAGTATAGATTAGCTTGACTCCATTTTGACTATTCAAGTCAGGAGAATGACATATCTACGAGGTCTTTTAAAAAGTAATGAGACTGACTCTATAAAACTCTTCATTGACAATCTTACCACCTTCAAGGCTGGTCCTTTGGGAGGCTACACACCAATTTTGGTGTCGTCACCACTCCTGGAAATAACGCTACAGTTCCTCATCTGACACTACCCTCGTAACTATGTCACAGAATTTGTTATTCAGTCGTCTGTTTCAATTTAAAGAAAAGTTCATTTTTTTTTATTTTGAGAGCAAAAAATAGTTATATGGATTCACACTACATGATAAGAATGACCTGATACCACTGAATTACCTTTTTAGATCTAAACCTAAACGTAACCGAGATTATTGTGTTACAAGATTTGTTGTCGTTGTGGTTGATTCTGTGGTAATCACTGATTTCAACCTGAAAACAATTATCCTTTTCACTTCAGATCCTCATGGCAATAAATATGATTGATGACCTGTAACAACACGTCAACATGTTGATTATTGAATAAATGCATGAATATCATTTCCATTTTTAATTTACCATTTTTACTTGTCATTGATGTTTAATTTTTTTGTGTATTTGATGATCCTCCTTTTGAGTTGTAGCACCAAAATATTTTTTTACTGCGGAAATAAGAGGGCATCCTTATCCCTGAACAGATATCATGTGAATTTACTTTCTTTCAATTTCCAAAATAAAATAAAAACTAAGGTTCTTCAAATTGAAACTGTTTACAAAATAACACATTCTGTGACGTAGATTTCGAAGGTAGTGTCAGTTAAACAGCTGTAGCATTATTTCCAGGAGTGGTAGCAACACCTAAATTGGTGTAGCTGCCTAAAGGATCAATCTTGAAGATGGTAAGATTCATTCGCAATAAAATTGTCCAAGAAGTGTTTTATTGAATCAGTCTCATTATTTTTCAAGCAGACCTCGTATATCAAGATATTGACTTTTATAAATTCAGAAGATTGACCAACCTATGCCAAGAGATTGACCTATTCTAGTTAGGAGATTCACCTATTCAAGTTAGGAGATTTACCTATTCAAGTTAGGAGATTGACCTATCCAAGTCAGGAGATTGACCTATCCAAGTCTGAAAATTGACCTATCCAAGTCAGGAGATTGACCTAACCAAGTCAGGAGACTGACCTATCCAAGTCACAGCTATATCCACCAGTATGATAGGAACTATCGGGCAAACAGCTGAATCCCTTTCATCAATATATTATTCAGTCAGTGGTGAATATTGAGATATTACATAATAAAATATCTTCCGTTAGATTTCACAGACGAAATTTACCCAATGTTAAGAAATTTAAACTTAATCAGCAAAGGTAGACTTGTGAAGTAGTAGAAGTAATGCCTTTTAGGCATATTTCTCACTTATTGTGCTATATAACTCAATCAGAAAGTTTTTATGGCATACCGGAGTAAATTTTATCAGATAAATTTTCAAATTTTTACTTTAACTATGTAATTTTCAATGCAATAATAAGTAATCACAAAGTTATAGTTAAAGTTACTGATTAGAATATTAATTTTAGTTGTAAATATCTGAATTTCTTAAAGTTCATAACAATGCAGTAGTAGACTATATCTGTATGACATAAAGTACAGAATAAAATTAAGAAGGCTGTAGCAAATGAAATTGTAATTTAAAATAAAATAATAAATTAAACAAAGACAATTGGATTTGGAAATGTGTAAGTGTTGAAAATTTTAAGTACAGTACAAGTATATTAGTGTATTCTGCTAAGCTGAATAAAATAAGTAATTGAAATGCACTTACGTTCTTTGATGGGTTGTGAATCCACAGGAATCATGATGGGTTTGGGTTTAACTACAACTTTTCTTGTACAGCTATCAGACTGACTTCCACCAGGCACTACAACAAAACAGAAATATGGAGATTGAAAATGAAAGTATATCATTGTACTATACAGAGTGGGCAAAAAAAAGACACCAATTTGGAAAATGCAATTTCTCAAAAACTCCAGCAGATATCTAATTGAAACAAATGCCAATTGAAAGTTCATGCAATTCTCTTTCTAGTGGTTTATAATTTTTAATAATATATGCCAGATTACTGTCTATATAGTTCTCCATAAAAAAAATCTACCGTTAACGAAAGTTGTCAAAAGATTTAAATGGACCTTCTGTAAAGAAATAGTAATTTTTCAAAAACTGTGCCAGCTAGATTCATGAAATAAAAATAATTGAAAGTTAATGCCATTCTGTTTCCAGCAATATACAGTTTTATAATAATATTTATAAGATTATGGCAGTAAACAGCTTTCCAAAAAATAATGTAAGAAATTTGTCAATTTACCGTTCTTGACAAGTTTCGCAAATTTTTTTTTGGAAAGTGGTCTGCGACCGTAATCCGGTAAACATTAATATAAAACAATATATTTCTGGAAACAGAATTGCATGAACTTTAAACCGGTTTTTATTTCATGAATGTAGCTGACACAGCTTTAGAGAAATTACTATTTCTTTACGGAAAATGCAAATTTGTCAATTTACCTCTTTTGACAACATTTGTTTAGGGTAGAGTTTTTACCTATAGCTTTATTGACAGTAATCCGGCATGTATTATTATAAAACTATATACCATTGGAAAGAGAATTTCTTGAACTTTCAAGTGGTTTTTATTTCAACTAGATATCTGCTATAATTTTTGAGAAATTGCATTTTCTAAATTGGTGCCTTTTTTTTGTCCCACCCTATATATATCTTCTAGAGTTTTTTTGCATCAGCAATATTATACAATGTTGATACTTTTTGAATTACATTGCGAGAAGAATAAAAATTTTAAGGTTTTTATTAATGTCTTTTAAATTGTCAAACTTTTATTACTTTCTCTTTATATGCAAATGATTCAATATTTTTGCATTACTAATATTATTTTCCCCAATGAACATTATTACAAGAGTGTAATGCATCTATGATATAAAATCACAATTGCAATGCAGCTTAAAACTTTTTTAGTTTATGGCACAAGTAATTTATATTAGAATTAATGTTATAATCTACACAGTTCCATACCTATATAAGAAGCCATGTATGTCTTATTTTTGTCTCCCCCTGATCCTCCATGATATTTATCTTCATTATGAATTTCATTCGAAGCACGTTGAAGTGGTGAAGAACTGCTAACTCCTGATTGGTTAGATTTATCCATTGATTTCAATTCCATTTGATCATGATGTATCCATAAATCAGGTGGTTTAATATCTACTTTACCAGGTTTTCCTGTTAAGTTACCTTTAACATACCTGAAACAAAATAATTTACTTGTAGACCAATACATGAATTCTTCAGTTAAAATTTTGCTCAATATTGATAGGATGACAACTAAACTTGTGAGCAAATAATAACAGAATAAAAATATTCAAAGCACTAACACATTTAGTAACATAATTTTGTAATCAAAGTAGGCCTACCAAGACTATTTTCAGATGTCCATTAGCAAAAAAACTACAGTATGTTTTAGAGCAATGAAAGCATATTTAAGCAACAGTTTTAAATATTCACACAACTTTTTTGTTCTTTAACTATCTTGATTACAACCTAATTACAAAAATTATCAGAAAATTAATACGTGGTAACTTTTAGTTGTTACTTTGAAAATACAATGAAGTAAATAAGTTAGCCAACAGTCAATATTAGCAAAAATTGTTCCACTTACCCTTTCCTATTTCTCTCTTGAGTTTCACTTCTTCTTTTACAATACAAATATATACCACCAACTAATAGAAAAAATACAACACCAGCTGAACATCCAAGAAGAATATATAAAGTTGTATTTGTTTTACCATCTGAAACAGTTGAAGTTAAAATTATACATACAATCGTGATAAAAAAAACTGTGATTAGGTTACTGAAGATGTATTTAGAACAGAAATTAAATTATCTTACCAGATTGATTTAGAAAAACTTTTGAGTGTGGGTACCACTAGTCAAGAGTAATTTTGAAATTATAATATACATGCACAAGCATTTTTCTTGCTAACAGATAAACAATTTCCTTAGTATAAAAAATACATGTTCTGATGCATTACATATTGCTTGAGTGAGAATTCTAAATATTCTGAAAAGTCAATAATTTTTAATGTTCTCTTCCAATATTATGTTGAATAAACATCAGTAATGTTCAGAATTTAAATATCCAATGAATGCTAAATGAAAGACGTCATTCAGGAATTCGAATACAAAAGTAAAACAACTTACAACAACAATAAAAAAGAAGATAGACACAAAATTAAACATTGAAGACATAAACACGTCTCTCCTTATTCTTTGATAAGATATTTCTTCGAAACTAAAGATATAGCCTAGGTTACTTTACTTTCCTCAACAAACTAACATTAATATTAGAAGATCATTTTTTTTAAACATGCAACTTACCAGATTCTGTTGTGAATGAAACAACTTGTGATAGTGGTCCATAACCTTTACTATTCCTTGCTTGCATTTTGAAGTAATATGTTGTATGTGATAATAAATTATGAACTGATGTACTAGTTTTATTTCCTAATACAGCTTCAACCACCCAATCACGATCACGTTTCTTACTATCTGTAGTGTAGAATATCACGTAACCTGAAATAACACAAAATTTTAAGTTGAAAGCAAATAGGTGTGTAGGTGCTGAAATTCTAAAATATGTTTTTCTTATTTCTTCAATAAATTTTCTAGAGACATTTTGTTCAGTTATATTCAAAATAATAATGAAAATTTATTTTAAAACTAAAACGATTATTTTTCCCTGCGCAATATTAAATATACAACTAGCACAATTTGATGTAAAACTAAAAAAATGCACAGAACCCAATTCAAGACTTATTTAGGCTTATCTCTATAATTCTAAAGGGCAGTACTATCAGAAAATAAAAACTCACAACAGAACAAGTGGTATATTATGAAGCACTGTATAACTACACCTTTGCATAGTTGCATGGATGCAAATATTATTATTTAGTATCACATATTTAACAGCTTAACACTTGAGGAAATCTTAATAAACTCCACTCACCTGTAACTTGTCCATTAGGTTGTTTAGGTCCTAACCATTTAATATGAGCAGCAGTTGGATGTCCTTCAACATGATGAATACTAACATCTCTTGGAGCAGTGGATGGTGCTGCCTCTTGTGTGATATTTGTAACTATCATACTCCATGGACTTTCCCTTCTACCTTTTACTACCTTCACTGTATATTCGTATTGAGTATTTGGTTTTAGGTCATCTATCATGCAATTCAGATCTGTTGCATTAAAATATTTGTAGCGTGGATTAGCTGTGTGGAAGAACTGTGTGTAACGAACCACATAATAGCGGTTGTCAGTGATAACCTGAAATAAAAGTATGGAGAATTAGTGGGTGTTGTTTTCACTTATTTTATTATTTTTAAATGGATAATGTTCAAAATAGCATGGAATGAAAAAATATGGTAAAATGCAGCTTGTATGATAAGTCAAGACAATTCCATCATGCTTGTTTCACCATTACATCTTTATTAATCAAAGTGTTATAAATACTGTATCATGATACTTTGTAACCAATACTGATACATGTAGTTCCATGTTACTGATATATTTCTTTAATTTGTAATTCAAAATTATTCTCTGCATTTTTTCTTCATGTTACTGATATATTTTGTTGCAATTCAAAATTATTCTTACTGTTTTCTTATAAATGTGACAAATATTTTAATATATAAATGTTTTTAGGCCTATACAGTATGTTCTTAATTCTCTGTTTGTAATTAACATGTGGTGTTTGTGTAAGAGAGGACCTAGTGCCATACTATTTGCCACGGTATAAATAAATTATTATTATTATTAAATTGTTAATTACAGACTCATTTAACAGAATATTGAATTTCATAATTTAAATTACAAAATATCTTCAAAAATATGGAGACAGTATTTATTTTCCAACTCACTTGATTCTTGGGTAAAGTTTCATCAGTCCAATAAAGCACAACTGTACTTGATGAAAGTACTATAGCTCTTAATCCCATTGGTGGATTGAGAGGGGTCAAAGGTTCAGGAGTACTTTCTTCTCTTGTTCTAACTGTTTCATAAATAGGACGACCATCTCCCATTTGATTATATGCTCGAAGGCTAATTACATATTCAGAATCAGCTTCTGTAAGAAACACAAAATTCAAGAATTTTTATTGGTGAGATATAAGAACATGATTTGTTTACGAATTGTTCTCACTGTATTATAATAACCTCATTATAATCCTCAGAATTGACTATTTTTGTATTTATTTAAAAGTTGTATACATTATATATAGTTTTCTGTAATGTATTTTATGTGATGGACTGATGGCCTCTACATATTACAATAAATATCTCATTCATTCATTTGTATTTTCAGTAACAGTTCTTACCTAAAGCTTCAATAACATAATATCTCTGCTTCCCATCAACAAGTTTTGAGTAAACATCTGGTATTCCTTTTCCCCAACCAATTGTATATCCACGTACCATTATATTTTGATTCTTTGGTGGATTCCATGTTAATGAGATTGAATCAGTCATTGGACGAGCTGAAACAAAACAACTGTGTGTTATACCATGACGAAAGTGACATAAAAGAATATTAATATTGAAATCAACATATTAATGTGCATGTTGAGAATCATCTATTGCCTGTGAACATCTACGATGGTGTTCCACAAAATAAGTTTCACCTAGCCACAAAAACTGAACGGGGCGATAGAAAATATAATAAAAGATATACCATCGGAAAGGTACATCTTTGCTCTATTAAATAAGATAGGCCTATTAAAAAAAAATTCATATAATTTTTACCACATTGACAGCAATTTTCCTAAATTGTTATTGCAAAACTTCCCTCCAATGTCTATATCGCTATATTTTAGAGTCGTGTCAGTCGTCACTATTTTGGAAAGATTTTTTCGAAGTTTTTTTTTCTTTCATTTAGTGTAAAAATACTTAAAAAATTATATTAAAGGATGTAGAAGACGAAAACTTGCCTGATTATGCAACTCTACATAAAACGTCGAAGGAGGAGCTCCT
>JAQIWE010005111.1:0-10213 GCA_034698565.1 Campodea plusiochaeta
CCCCCTCCTCTTCTCTCCTTTCTGATCAACTCTTCTCTCCACAGCATCTTACCAATTTCATTCTAAGTGATTCTTATTCATATTTACAATGTTCATTTCTTAAAAAAGTAATTACCGTTGGTTTCACATGAATTGCTCCAATAGTTATTGAGACGGTAATTTTAATATGAGTTTTAAAAATTAGATACTTCATTTAAAATTTCACGTTTTTTTTACTCATTTCAAAATCAAAATTACACAAGAGGGGAATTTTATTACGTATCTATATTCAACGAAGGGGCAAATTCACCATTTTTATCAGATTCTATTTTTAGTAGAACCGTTGTAAAGAGGAAGAGTTACTCCAATATGTCCAATTTCACCAAAATATGTTAACTAATAAAATAATTATGGCCACTATAAGTCTCATATTACTAATTCTTTTTCACGATTGCCTATCTCAGAAAATAAAAGAGAGTGCTGTTTCATAATTTTTTTTTCAATTTTCTGTAATTTCATTTCCAAACGGTCTTTGCTTGAAAATAAATTATTTGCAGTAAACTCGACAATTGCAATTCGCGTGAAATAACAAATAATAATATAATTATTCTCTTTTATTTAGTGATAAGAGTTCAGCATAATGTCCAGCTCTCAGCATAAAAGCTTCCACTTTATGAGTACACGTTTCACATTCTACAACTGAACAGGGAAGTCAACAAAATATGAGATACAACCAGTCTAAATCCGGTTAAAAATTGACTAACTGCATGTGAAACATATAAGTGTTTTATGATACAAAATGATTTAAAACAAACTCCCGAATCAACGGATCACGTATAACCAAATGACAGTAAGATTAATTTATTTGCTCTCTCTAAGTATCTATACCTTCATTCCTTCATTTCATTATATATATTTTTAAATATAGAAACTTCATAGTAGCAAAAAGACGTATTACTAAATAGTAGCTTGCAAGAAAATTTATTATCACACAATCTCTGAAAATTTCATATTCAATTTAATTGTTGAAACATCGCTACTATGCTTATAAGATTTATTTCACGGAACGTCAACCATGAAACAAAAATATTTATCTCCTGCATTATAAAGCAACAAATTATAGGGAAAAGACAGAAGTGTACAAAAAATATAATAATTCATTATTTAAAGTGACAGCGCTACATCTCATTAAGAGCAACAGATTACTGGTATACAAACACAAAACGAAAGAAAAGCATAAAAAGAGAAAATACTAAGAGCCATTCATAATAATAAGCGATGGGACAAAGTGGAGGACACAGTTGAAGACATTCAATGAAGAAGAATTTTTTTTTCTAAAACCTTTTGAACGCAAGTCACGTCAATGATGTCCTTAGGTCATTTGATATTAATCAAATGTGGGAATTAAACGTCGTGGCGGTCTACTAGAGCAATTTATTGTGTTGGTGTGTTGTTTTACGTCCAATAGATTCTACGTCATTTGCAGTATACATTATAGTGGCGTGGTACTGTATAAGAGGAAGTACGAAGGTTTTTTGTTCTCTCTTTCGTATTGAGACTGGTTTGAAAAACCTTTTTTGTCTTCCTACTTTATTTCATTATTTCCTGATGGACTTTAATGAATGCAGCCTTCGAATGCAAATATATTTTCAATATTAAACTATAATGTTTCAAATTAGTTCCTTGATTTCGTCAGATTTGGAAAGAAAGTTATTAAAACTGAATGGTTAAGAATGTGTGAGACTGACAAATTTCACACCGCGTAATTCTAAATATCAGATAGAATTTTCAAAACTCAACAGGCAATAACACTCTCTTATAAGATTGAACAGGTAGCCTTGTTAAACAAACAAACGGGCAATCTTCTCCACCTGTCTATGAAAATAATATCGCATATATCATATAATATATTATTAGAGTAATCGCGTAATACTATAAGCGACTTGGTCGTAGAAACAAATAGCCTATTATATATATATATATATATATAATTTTGAAGTCAAAGTTTCAGAATCCTTTGATCAATGTAAGTACAAAGACATAGAAACTGTAACTGACAATAGTATAGCTGACATACGAAACAACTATAACTGTGACATCACAATAATAATTATTGTTAGCAGTCCATCATATTATTTCATCGTTTTTACCAATATCGATTTTTATTTTATTGTGCGACGTATATTTATTATTGTAATAAAAAAATTATATATAATATAAGTGCACTGATTTTTCATACATTGCAATGTTATCGATTGGAGAGGTTTCTTATGGATGCAGTAAGCCGTCATAAGTTAATGACTGTTGACTCACGCTACTGAGAGCTTGTTATTTATATGAACACTAATATGTACTATATCCTTTAAAAAAATGAACCAATCAACATTGCAGCAACTCCTGTCTTATTTTACGAGAAATTGAAACTAAAACCTCAATAATAATAATAATAATAATAAAATACCTCCTGCCGTGAATATTTAATACATGAAACGATATCTGAAAAATGATGATGATCTTTGACTAGATGGGTTATAGCATTATACAGAATACTGATTGTTTAGCAAGTTTATACGTATCAACAGGTTTACTGAAGTATAAAAATAAACATATTCATACAGAAGAGATCCGTGTAGAATTTTCAGTTGTAAAGAAACATGTCACCTGTAATATTATTTCATCAGTTTGCGTGAGAAAGGCTATTCATTATTTAAGAACATATGTTTAGGAAAATTGAGATGATAAAACCACTCACATCTTCAAGAGTGTAATAATAGATAAAAAAAATAACCAGTTTTGTTACTGCGGAAAGAATAAGTGCTTTTATATGCATGATTTAGTCATGTACTTTTCCATCCCGTGAATGAAATGAATAAGATAAAATTAATAAACATACAAATTACCTGCAAGTTTTGTTAACTTAAGAAACTGCTTTGAAGTAGTTTCTGATTTAACATATCCGGTAGTACTATCATTATACTTATTTGTTTTGTATGTGATGTTTATCTTTTTCTTTATATAGATATAGTATATTATAATATATTTATTTCGTAAATTTATAACGTTAGTAACGCGAGTAGGTTTCCCCCTTATTTATTTGAATTTTTACATTAATATTGTCAACATTTAAAATAAATAAGTAATATTCGTAATTCTTATTTAACAAGGCGTGCACACAGAAACCGTTAGGGAAAGTAAGTATTGATGTGTTTTCTATGGGAATGTTTGCGCCAAAATGAAATCACCCAACTGCGCCAAAAAAATCGTCCTTCTGCATCAATGGAAATCGCCTGATTGCGTCAAAAATTACCGATCTCATTGACAACAAGCAGATTATTTCCCCTGAAAGAAATGAAAGTCTTGGTTGCAACTTTTAATTTTTTATCTTTTATGGTATCATACCATTAAAACCTAACTGTTCAGAAATAAGTGAAGGAGTAAAAATTAGTGATCGAAGATGGGAATTCCAAATGAGGAGTTTTATCATGAGCCATTATTAAGATCATGACAATTTGATTAATATCTATCAAGTGGTTCCTGGGAAAATTAGCATAGAGTTTTGAATACTTGAAAATGAAAAAAATATCGAAACCTTACGATGCTTTTGACTGCTGATTCTTTTTAGGTGAGGCCCTTTTGCGATGCGCAGAGTGTTAGAGTCAGTTTATCTGACTGTTCGTCACGTGAAACAATTCCTAAACACATACAATGGAAGTATATAGAAAAAAAAAATCACAGAGAAATTATTTCAGTTCACATTTTTATTTTCGACCTGATCGATCGAAATTTGTCGAACATCGAGTGGACAAATCCGATAGCGAGAGAGATATTGGTATCTGGCAAAGGGAATCATATATTTATTCGTAGGACTATTTTATCCTGATTCCAAAAATAACTCGAAGACGAATATCGAATCGATAAATAAAGGTTAGCGATAAGTATAGGAGAGAATACTTATTCAAATGGTGATTTGATTCTGATTCTAAATATAATCACATAAATTTCGACATAAAAATGACTAACTTTTAAAATTAAAGCGAAATTAGGAGCATATCGAGTCGATAAATTCAATAACTGTTGGTGATATCTGTTTGGAGGTCATATTATACTTAGAATGGCAATTTCATTCTTACTCCAAAGATTATTATACGTTTGGAATTTTTAATAATATGAAGGTATAGTAGTAATACATTATAAAAATCTTATGTATGCTTTTCTGACAACCTGAAAATCGCCAATAACTATTATATTCAGTATCAATATCAGTATTATTACATTATAACATTATTGTGTAAAAATAAGCATAAAATATTCATAAATAAAAGCCAATTAAAAAGAATTCGTTAGTGGAATAAGGGTAAATTTTTATAAGGTTTAATTTTACCTGCTTTACGAGTATATAACTATTTTAATACAATCCTAAAATCATGGTATAAATCCGCCAAGTGTTCCCAGAGAAAATCAAGAATCAAATTAGAAACTTGAAAATGCAGATTTGAAATTTGATACCAACGTAGATTTTACTACAACAAATTTGTCTATTTTCGATTGGAACCAAGACTGAAAACTGGTATATAAAATCAATTTACTGATTTTGAAATCACGAGAGAATGAAAAAGATTTTGAATAATTTTTGTACACTCTTTATTTTCAAATAACTACCAATGAATCGCTAGTATAATTTATCTAATAACTGATTCTAATTATTGTGACGGGAAAACTCAGCTTAAAAAATTAACGAAGATAACAAAACAGTTACGTCCCATAGCAGTGAAAATGTAACAAAAAAAAAAAAACATTAAAATATAATATATCCTCTAATATGAGTTGTCAATGGTTGATTCTAATCTAAGACCATTCCTCTAAGAAATAATCTATTACATTCTTCACTTGTAGAAGTTTGCTATTGGTTCACTTTATGTTTTATACTTTACAGTGACCTTAATATCGCAAGGACACAGCCCCCCTGCTTGTATCAATAACTGTATACTTTAGTTATATATATTGAAGTGAAGGTAAAAGAGTCTAAGAATGAATACAATAAGTATGAATTAACCGGCATCTAGTATTATCATTATTTTACATATTTATTTTATTTTGAAAGAATGTTTTTGATAAATGAGTGTGATTTCGTGTATGGTGTGCTGTAAGTGTTGTTTGCATGTTTCTTCTTATTTCTCCTTCAAATAGTTTCCATGTGGAAGTGTATGTTGTAAGAAGCAGTATGATTGTGATTCTATTTCATCTTCTTCTACTTTTATACAGGTGGGCAATATATTAAAGTGAACATGTACATACGGTACATATATTTATGCACTAGCAGGTTACCCCGCGGTGTTTAAACACAAAATTTCTGTTGATTGTGAATCAATATTTTTGTTTTAACAGACTACCATTGTTACATGCAATACAGTATACTACTTATTTCAAAACCTCATTATTGAAAAGTCTATTGATATAATAATTATATTAATTTGAATATCGCCATGATTTTTTCTCATTTTTATGGAAAATAAATAATAATTATTAATGTAATCATTTTTAAAGGAAATCACAATTTCCATGATACAAATAAATATTGTAAGCATATCTCGTGATCATTTTCAACATTAATTTTGAGCTTTAAAAGCCAAGAGAAAGATATGACATATAAGTATGGAATGGAACGATCACTTACTCCAGTGTAACATAATTATCATAAATTGTGTAAAACTGCGGTGGCAAGTCTGCTGTCTTTTCCATAATGATAAAAAAGTGCCTGAAAAAGCAATATTTTTTTAGAATATGGCATACTTTGAACCTGTAATTTATTTATAATATTAGGGCATGAAAAAAAAACTTTAATCCCTCTCAGGAATAGATATTTGAACATTAAAATTTTCGTAAGTCTATTAAAACTTGAAAGGAGTTAAACTTCAAATACGAAGTTAATTATGTAAATTGTAAGAAATATCGGAATGTCACATTATTTTCTTAGTTTTAATATTAACTTTTACAAAACCCCATCAAATTTTCTGTATTGTAAAAACATTTTTATGAAAAGTTTGTTTGCAATCAGTAGACTTGTGTTTATAAAAAATATTACTTTTTAAAAGTATTTCTAGAGCTTAACATTAGACAGATTTCTGAATTTTTTTTATTTTCTGAACACCAAATTCCCATGATTATTGAACCAAAAAATTAAGTTCTTGTGTCATTTTTTTGCAACCAATCAGGGTTGAGATTGGCACCCTTGGCTGGTCCAGTTTGAAGCAATTAGTGCGTAGTAGGACATTCATCTCATAAGAAAATAAAAGATAATTTATTTTAAAAACAATAAATAACACCAGCTGTTTAATGTATTCCATAATAATACGAGTAGCAACATGGTGAACGCCTACATTACGCAACCTATACACTGTTGTATTTAAGTATTTTTTTTTAAATTTCAATATATATGGTTTATAATTTTTAATGATTCTATTTGTTGAAATACGGCAAAAAGTTTTAATTTTGTTTATATTATCATAGGTACATTCTTTTGAAGAAATAAATGAAATTAATACTAGTGAGTAAAACATATTATGACAAATAATATCGCTGGAGGTGATTATATTTTTATGAATTATTCAGTCGCTAGGTGTGATAGCGTAATCTAATATGCCCTATGATACTGCGTGTATCTCGCAGAATCCAGTAGTGAAAGTTTTAAATAAATCTATTCATTATAGGAACGTAGTTCCGGAGTTTACCTATCCAGAAATAAAAAGAAAACAGATTAAATATGTTAATAGCGCGGTTACTAGTGTAGATTCATTGTTTGGTCACTATTCATTTAACTTTCGAGTTCGTAAAAAAAAAAAAAAGAATGCAAATACATGTTCTACCACCCAACTCGTTTGTGTTATTAGCATTTCATCTCTTCCATCTAACTAAGTGAATGTCATTCGTATTAAGGTTGTTATAAATTGCACAGTTGCACAAGTGAAGTGTAAACAGCAGCATGAGAGCAAAATATTATTGGGTACTGTTTGTTTTACAGAGTGGACTGAAAATAATTATTCGTGGTTAAATTCGTTGCTCGCCCTGTTCATATATATAAACAATGTTAGCCACACTATATAAAAAAAGATTACTGGGCTTAAAACTTCAATGCAAGTTTTTTCTCCATAACGGGTGTAATAATTATTGTAATTATAGAAAACGATAAATAAAAGTTACCTCTAGTTCCATAATAATAGAATTTTTTGCGGTAGCAATGGAATTTTCTGTGGAAAGAGACCTTAATTTTAAAAGACAATAAAAATAAACAACAGCATGATTCAGAATAATCTAAAAGTTATACCTTTCTTCATTTTTGAACGAAATAACTTCTTTCATTAACGAATATAGTATCGACGACCAGTGTGTGCTCTGTACATCGCGATAAACACTTTTGCTATTAATAGCCAATATATTAGTTTCGTAATTTAGCACGAAAAAACGACGGTACGGTATTGGGTGCAGTAACAAAACTCAAAAACACAGCCGGACAACACTGAAATGTGAAACGAAGGACAACAAAAAAATAAATCAACCAAACCCTCACGAATAAATCGAAAGAAAACGCAAAAAATAAATCAAACGAAAGTGCACAAAAGACAAAAAGGTTTCAATTTTTTTTGTGAACTTTCGTTTGATTTATTTTTGCGATTATTTTTGTTATAATCATAGGCGCAGACTCCATGGATGCAGAGGAGCAACTGCGCCCATTGAAAAATCTGTTTATAATAAACGTTATTACATAAGGCTTAAATGGTATACATGGTCGAGTTTTGACTGAAGGTATACGAAAACATAATTTAGCAAGAAGTTATGGAAGGTGACAACGTCGGAGAATTATAGCCAAAATTTTAGAAGTTGTGACTCTTGGAAGTCATGAAATCTAGGGATTTCCAATGCCTTACGTCAAACCAACCTTATAACAAACTTTGTTTTTTTAATATACAGAATGGAAAAAAAAACGACCGATTCCAAGACCTTTATTTTGAACTAAAAGTCAACATGAAAATAACATCATGTTGTAGGTCTGGTAACCAGCTTTAAATCTATATATAATATTAGTGTTTCATCTAGAATTTTTAGTGGGCAGGGCGCATTCAGGTTAAAGTGGGCACATTTTTACGTAATAACAAATTACCAGGGCACGTAAAATGAACGTATAAATATTTCATTGGCATTTTTTAACATTTCTTCCTCAATTTTAGACCGATTTAAATTATTTACATGCCTTTGGAAAGATATTGTCGATACCTTTATAACGATGTATATATAACGACTATATTTCGTTGGTAGTTTCGCAAATAAATGGCTTTGAAACCTGGGTGTGATTATTATAGCACAAGGGCGCCATAAAAGTAGGGCAGGGCGCCCAAGAGGTAGGGCAGGGTGCCCTAGAGGCTAGAGGCAGGGCAGGGTACTGTGCCCTTCTAAAACTCTCTAGATGAGACACTATATAATATGTACATATTTATTTTAAATATCGTTTTCAAAATATGGTTTTTGAAAAGTACCTTAAAAAATCGTTCCCAGTGGGCTTTTTATGCAATTTTACGTGAAACCTCCTGTGAAATTCTCAGTACTAAAATTTTATTTAACTGAATACCTTGCCAATTGATATTTCTAATATTGAAAACTCTATTTAAGTGCATTTTTTAAGGAAATATGTCTTTGAACATTCTTAACAATATGAACTAAACTACCAATTTTTATCTCATATTTTCAAGTAAAAAATCCATAGCCCCTTTCGAGAAGAAGGAATATCAAGTAATTGTTGATTTTCTTGCTATAATGGGGAAAAAAAATCATAATTATTATAATTGCCAGTTTTGACTTGTAAACTATTTTTTTTTTCTTTTTTTCAAAGCGTTTTCGACAATACACATTTTGAAAGGGTTATCGACATTCGATTATCACGTATCATATGTCATTATAAAGTTCACTACCAGCACTTTAAAATTATATGTCAACCACCTCTTTATGTTATTCCGTTCTCGAATAATCAGAATCCAAAATCGGACCGTTTTTTTTTTGTGGTCCACGGTGTAGATTAAAAAATTCAGCCAAATCAGTCTGGCCAGAATGGTTGTGAACGCACCTAAAAATGGCTTACATTCTTAAATTCCACCAAAGGTTTGGCGAATATTGAATCGATAAATAATCCGATATTTGTTAGTGGCAGGTAAATGGAATCATATGCTATACTTATACCAATGACAAGTTTATCCTGATTCCAATGCACATATATATCAATTTTGGAAATTTTCATTACTGAGCAGGTAGTAATTATGAAAATTCTTATTACAGCTGTACTTGGGCAACAGAATCTCATTAAAGGCCCGTTATTTTTCAGCAGGAGGTTCCGTTTTCCAGCACAAGATTAAAGGTCCCTTGACAACGCCGGTACAATAGAGAACAAAAAAAGTGAAGCGCGACACGTGTATGGAAAAACGAGACCTCCCGCTGAAAAAAATACACGTTTAACATTAATTTCATAATCTATATCAGCAATATTATATTAAAATAATTTATTTTGTAATTTGAAATGTAAAATATTCAAACGTAAAAGCCAAACGAAAAGGATTTCAGGTAATGTTTACATATAATATATTCATTCATTTGTGACCTGTCCTGGTAAAAGGTACCCAAACGATAGAAATGCACTTCTGAGATATTGCTGTTTTTGTGAAAATGGGCAAAAATATCGTTTTTTATATTAATGATCAGATGGAATCAATATTTAGTAATCTTTCTGCTCATTTTAACAAAAATCTAAAAATCCAACTTTAATGCCATGTATTTTAACTAATAAAGTAGTTTGTAAAAGGTACCCAAACTCTAGGCATTATAAAATACATATACTAATATTATTGCCATCATTATGATGATTTTTAAGTTAAATTTTGCCCTGTACCACAGCAGACGAAAATTTAAGCATTACTGTATCGGCCAGTATAGGGACATAGTGATGCACCTATCGTTTGGGTACCTTTTCGATCCTTAGTTCTTTCCCTAAATAATAATGGCTATTTTTTTTAAATCAGTTAATTAACTAATTCATTTCTTATTGATCACGAAAAAAATGTTTAATCAGCCCGTATATTTAATTATTTATTCATAAAACTGTTAAAGAATTGTTAAAGATTGCTTGAAATATGAATGTTGTCTTATAGGAACACAAAACATGTTAAAATAGCTTTAAAATCACCAAATTTCTGAT
>JAQIWE010005112.1:0-10212 GCA_034698565.1 Campodea plusiochaeta
AAATATTTTGGTAAAAAAATGTCAATGAAATCGTAAAAAATGCCTAGTAATGTCCTAAAATTGTCATAAAATTTACGGAAATAATGTCATAAAATCATAACAAAAGTTACGTAATATTGTGCTGGGATGCCTGATCATTTCATTTCTTTAACCTTTGCAAGCTGCATGTAATAAATTAATTTTTAAATTAATACTTTTAATGTTTTCATTTCAGTAATTGGAGCTAGTGACGTCAAACCTTACCCTGATAACTTCAAGCCTGTGTCAATTCCGTTAGATGACAACAGTTTATTTTCATCTGTAGCATATCATATCTTTGGAGCTCACAGATTACAGCGTGTAGTTCGTCTTGCTGCTGTTGATCATATGAAATATCACTTACCATATTTCCAAGATAAGTTTCTCAGAGGGAGTAGAAGTCGATCGAAACGATACGAATCAAGATCTTTTGTAAAATTCCTTCGAAACATGCCTCGTCAGATAGAAACTGAAGAAGATGAATTATGTTTACTTGCATTAGCGGAGACTTATAAGTTGCAAATCGATGTTTATTTTGTAGCCAATCAGAGGCCAAGGTGCTACTCTTACAGGCCAGATAGACTTGGTGTTGCTGTTAAGAAAACCATCGAACTTTACTTCAATAGAACACACTATGTTCCTCTTGTGATTAATGAACAACATTTGAAAGTTGAAGAAGTAACGATTCCTCAAGAATGTCAAAACACACCTCGCCTAAGTTCTAACATTCAGAATAACGAAAAAGATATTGTTTTAAAAGATTGTACATCAAAAGTGGAAAGTAAATCTGTGAAGTCAGAAGACACCAAAAGTGGAAAAACTGTTCTCACACAAAATCATACTTTTCATGAAAATTCTGAGGTCAATGAACCAAATCCTAATAATCGAGAAGAATCTAATTCTACCAGTGCTAATCACAACTTCATGATGCTAAATATTAATAATGTCACTTCAAAGCAAGAATCAGACAAATCTACAAATCAGGAATCAATAAAGACTATAAAGCAAGAGACAACACAAATTGTTGATAATCCAAATTCCATCGTTGCTAAGCATTATGGGAATGTACCTGAAGAGGAAAGGAGTAAAACAGATTGTGAAGCTAGAAGTAATTTAGAATGCAGTGATACGAAATTAGCAGGAATTTCATGTCAAAGTGATGTACCATACTGTGATGATAATGAACTTGTAGAATGTGATAATGAGTCAATTGAAGATGGTGAACTGGTTGAAAGTGGTAACGTACCGTCATGTGATGAAAGTGATAACGTACCGCCATGTGATGAAAGCGGTGTGGTTGGAAATGATGTGCAGACAAATCGTCAAAATGGGCTTGTGGATACAATCACAACAGTTTCAGGTATTTTAACCAGACAGCATGTTCCACAAAGATCTTAATGCAGGGTTCACACTAAGGCTCTGGAATTCCGTACAAAATTTTGAAATCCCCCTTAGAATTCATTCAAAATGAATTCTAAGAGTCTTGTCAGTTTTTAAATTGTAAATTTCTTGGTGGTTAAGAAAATAACATCAACTTCCCGTCAGTAGAAATCTTATATTCAAACAGTTTAACAGAACTAAAGGCAAAAATCAATGGACCAATTTGTTGTACTGTATTTTCATGGGGAAAAGTATTAAAATCCCCATAGAAATGTTAATTATGCATCAATTTTCTTCATTTTTTGTTTTAAAAAGAAAACTGCAGGTGTTGCTACATGAATTTGTCAACTCAGAATTGGTTAAATTTTTTTGTTAAAAATTAATTATTAATCTCCACTTCTGCAAAGTCAACTCAAAGTACACTGTTGCCTCAAGTTTAATTTAAAACAAAAAGCAAGAAATTTGATGCACAATTTACTGATATATCACAGTTTTCCAACGATTTTGATGTATTTCCCATAAGAATTTCACTTATCAACCTTCCTAATAAGGGTCCATTAGGTCTATACAGACTTTAAGAAATTCTGTAAAAAATTATATTCATTTTGTTTTTATTCTAAGTTCTCTAAAGATTGCAGAAAATTCCCTCTCTGCAACTGAAAATCCCTCTCTAAATAAAATGTAGAGAGGGATTCCCTCTCATATAAAATTCCTTAGTGTGAACTTAATGCATGAATATTTCTGTAATGGTTATGTAAAAGGGTTTTGAACATTTTCTGATTAATATGATGTTATTTTGTCATGTAGTCTAATACGTTAAAGCATTATGATTAGTGAAAGAAGTTTACTTTTTGGTCCAACTGTTTTGGACTTACAAATTTTTGAATTTTTCTAAGGTTGAAATTATAATTTCAATTATAATTTTTAAAATTAGAAAGCACTAAATTTCTTTAGGCGATCAACCAACATGACAGATAAAACCATTAACTTCTAGAGATATTTCTTTCTTTGAATTTGAAAGAAAAGGAACTGCTTTAAGACAAATATCTCCCAAGATATAACCATTTTTTTAATCACTAAAGAAATATGCCAAAGATTTAAAAGCTAACCATGTGAACATAACTATTGGGTAAACATGTTTTTTTTATTCTTAATTTACTACAATAGGTACCAGACACTATGATGGCAAGCAAATTGCACTTATATTTGGACTATAACAACATGCCTAACTGTAAAAAATAATATTTTTAAATTAAATTATTAGAAGTTTGCAAAGGACTATATTATTTTTATAAATATTTCAATGATTAACTGGCCACATGTACTTGATATTAAAAAAATAAATTTAAAAGAAAAGAATAAGTTACTAAAATACTTTTAAACTGTTTTCATTTCAGTAATTGGAGGTCGTGACGTCAAACCTTACCCTGATAAATTCAAACCTGTCTCTGTCCCTGAAGATGAAAACAGTTTATTTTCTTCCATTTCGTATCATGTGTATGGATCTGACATATTACATGGTGTAGTTCGCTTTGCTGCTGTAGAGCACATGAGAAATTATCCGTCTTGTTATTACAAGGAAACGTTTCAAACAGTCCGAGAGAACAGCAAACCTCAATTGGAACAATACAAAGAAAAATCTTTTGAAAAATTTCTTGAAATAATGTCCGAGTCTGAAACTGAAGGAGAAGAATTATGTCTGAAAGCTTTAGCTGATGTTTATAAGCTACAAATAGATATTTATTTTCTAGCTCCGTATCCAAAATGTCGTTCGTATTATCCACAGAAACAAGACTTTGATCTGACAGTGAAAGCAGTCGCACTTTATTTTAACAGAACACATTACATTCCTCTTGTGCTGAATGAACAACCATCGGTAGTTCAAGAACTTACCATTCCTGTAACAGAACATTCAAATATACCTCTGAGGATTTCTGACATTCAGAAGAAAAAAATAGAGATTGTCGAAAATTGTGCTTTAAAACCGGGAAGTAAAACTCTGAAGCCTGAAGGTACCAAAAATACAAAATCTTCGCTTGCACAAAATGGTTTTCATCATAAACAGACGGCCGTAAATCAATCAAATCCTAATAACCGACAAGAATCTAAATCTGGGAGTATTAAAACTGACAGTTCAGCTCCAGGAGTGTCTTCCAGAAGCAAGAGTTCGAATAAAAAATATTTCAGCCACGCTTACAAAGCTCAGAAAATAGATTTTCACGTTCTGTCTCTCAATGTTAGAGGTTTTGCTTCTGAAAGAAAGCAAGAAAAAGTTCGATCATGGTTGTCCGATCATAATGTAGAACTAGCTGCATTGCAAGAAATATCTCCAGATGTTCCAAGAGAATCCAACTGGTCGGATTACCGTCTTCTATCACATGACGATAGTAGTTCATATTTGAAAGTTCAGAGATGTGGGTTCATGGTTAGTCAACATCTGGTTTCAAAAATAACGAGACATGAAGATATATCAGTGAACATTCAAGTATTATACATTCGTCCTTCTCAAAATCTATTCTTGTGCGTAATTAATGCTAATGCACCGCAAGAAACTTCTTCAGCGGGTAAGAAATATGAATTCTTCTCAACATTATCCACTACAATCGCTAAGGCTAATTCTCATGTAGAAAAACCAGAATTAATTGTCGTTGGTGACTTTAACGCTCATGTAGGACATTGTGACGTCAGAAGTTCAGAACACTTCCCAGAAACAGCTTTATTTCATGAAGTATCGGACGATAACGGAATACGATTGATTAACGTCATAGAAGAAACATCTTTAACGTTAATCCCTGCACTACCAGTGAACTATACACTTAAGACAAAAGTTGTTATACCTCCTATTTCTGAACGGTGGACATACTGTGCAGAACGAGGTGGTAAAGCACAATTAGACTATGTTTTCATCGCGCCTTGTGAATCTATATCATACAGTGTGTTAATGTTTAATCCCCTTTCGTATATTAGTTACCATAAGTTCATGATGGTAAATATTAAAATAAATAAACAAAACATTCAGCCAGTAACTAATACAAAGCAAGAATTAGTGAAGCGTACAAGGCAAGACTCAGTAACTTGTAATAAACAAGAGTCGACTGAAATTATGTGTAACCAGAATGACATCATGAGGAATCTGCAGCAAAAGGGGAAGAATAAAACAGCTTGTGAATCTACAAATAAATTAGAATGTAGTGTGTTATCAAGAACATCATGTCAAACTGATCACTATGAAACTGTACTTTTGGAGTGTGACTTATCATATGAACAGAATGCTCCATCAGGTATTTCAACACGTTATGAAACAGGATGAAGTTTATTCCACTTAAAGAAATGTGTAGTTGCCATTCAAAGATTATAATAAAGTTAAGCACTGTAGAGAGCGTAATCACTATTAGTATTCCGACAAAGTGATGGTGTCACTATATAGTACCACTGCAGGGTCATTCCAGGTCAGTTCATCCAGACGTAACATCCGACTGATTCACTGTTAGTTCATATTCAATATGGTGGTTTATATACCAAAGATATTCACAAGTCTCAAATTTGAATTCCTGAGGAAATTTTACGTATAACTACCGAGTTTCATCATGTTATAATAAACAATAGGTTTATTTAAGAAAAAGTGACTTTGGCGACAGTCGCAAATGAGAATTGAAGAATATATGGAAACGGAAAGAGATAGAAAGCTGAAATTTGTGAATATCTTTGGTATATAAACCACCATATCGAATATGTACTAAAAGTGAATGGGTCAGGTGTTACGCCTGGATGAACTGACCCACTGCTTAGAGCCTTTCGATTGGAAGAGCTCCACTGACTCCATCAAGTATCAGTTATGGATTATCACATGTTTCTTTAAGTGGAATAGACTTTCCTCAACATTTCTTTAACTCTGCATTTCACAATATGGTACTGGAACAAAAACGATCACAAGGTTCTTAAAATAATATGTAACATTAATCTTTACAAATTTTCAGAACTTAAAATTTCATATTAAATACATTATGTTATAATTATTTGACAGGGTAATATAATAGTTGGTAAAAAGTTGATGAAATTTGACTGTTCAAATTTAAAGAGCCAAGAAAATAAGTTTATTTGATGAAACTGAATTTATAATTTGATTTTTATCTGAAATTTTCAGCTTTGTACGTACAGGGATAGTTTTCAACATTAACATTATTCTATGTTGTAACTGTAAGAAAGATATTTACATAGAATTTTTACAAGTTTGTAATCTACTAAATATTCTTAAACTCACTGTTTTAAAAAGAGATATTCAGGTGATACAACCTTTCTTTAACACCCATAATTATGTATTGTGAAGTATTTGTAATTACACCTATTTATTGTTAAACGCTACGGAAAGAGAAAGATTAATTATAAATATCTGAAGATTATAAATTATAAATATTACACTAAATATCAGAAGAGCTTATAAATTGGTAACTAACTTTCAATTGAGTTAGCTTAGAAGACTTTCTGATATTATTATATCCTAAATTTCCATTACTTCATGACAGTATAAAGTTAATTTGATTGGTATTCCGTATTATTGATAAATGGAAATTTATTCAAAGTCAAACTATGTTGGAAAATCAAAGAGTTCTGAAACGGAAAACACTTTTATAATTACTGTAGTAACTGTACATAATTTTTAGTAATTTATTTCTATGAGTTTTACACTACACTGCAAATTTGCCGTTTTAAATTTACAAAATCTTCCAATTTACAAAATGATATGTTCATTGTTCTTTGTAGATATTCCCATCAGTTTTGATGCTGATCTTCCCTATGGTGATATTCCCTATGCTGCGTTTTCATATTTGGAGAAGCGAGATTTGACCTTATTAGCGAAGACTGAATCCAAAAGCTCTGCAATTCATAATGATGGTTTAAGAAGAAGAAAAAGAAGTCCAACACAAGTTGATAATAGAAATGACAAAGGTAATTATTTACTAAAAGATTGGCAAACTTTATATTTTTTTAGTTTTGTTTAAAATGAAAACAGCTGTAGGTTCTTTGATTTACAAAATTAATGACTGAATTAAATATCTTGAATTTATAAATTATATTTATTTTAAGTTGATTAAACAATTTAGATTCTTATACAGTACATATGTACATAAGATATGCAACGGCTGATATTTCATAATCTTACGGAAAATTCAATGAAAAATTAGAAAAAAATGCATTTTAATGACGAGAAACGTTGCGAAACAGAAACACTTCTTTTTCATATAATGGTCTATATTACAAAGTTATTTGTAGCTCTACTAAATCAAATTTCTGAGGATAGCTAGAAAAGAATAAGTGATACACTTTTTAACTTATTTTTAATGTAGAGATAGTTTAATTTTGTCATTTATGATGTAATCAAAATCTGATAATTGAAACTCTAGTTGAAATGTTCAATGTTGAAATATTTATTGTTCAAAATATAAATTGTTGAAGTGTCTTTGGGAAATGAACATGAAAAATATACAAAACTGCAAACTAAGAGTGAAAATCAATATTATTAAATATCTGAGCATGGTTCTGGATAGACATAGGACATGCGTTTGAGTCTCTGTCATGTTCTTAATTTATTTTGGGGCTGTCCATAATCCATGTGGACTGGTTTTTGACAATTCCTGACCCTCTCTGTAATGGATGCACAAACCCCCTCCCCATTATCCACATCAGACCTACAAAATATCATTTTAGTTCAAAAATAAGAAAAAATATGAATGTCAGAAATTTTGAAATATCTAGAAATTTTGCAATTTTTTGCTTCTCATTTACATACTTTTCTTCAATTTTTCTTTCTTTTTTTCTGATCAATGTAGAATTTTCCTTCAATTTTAAAATTAACTTACCTCCACCCGCAGTCATTTGTAAGCACCTGTGGACAAACTACGACCTTATCCTATATTGTCCACGTTGATTGTGAATGTTACCTTTCCCAATGTAAAGTTATTTCATTTGAAAACCAAACAGCTCAATTTCTAGCCAAAAAAGTGGAGGTCAGGATTGGCAAATAAAAACCGGACTGGTTTAAACCAGGGTGGATTAAACCAGTTTAAACCACTTGAAATTGTCCACTTTTAATGCAAAGTGGCTAAAATCAATTATAATTTTCAATATTTTATGCAATTAATTCAGGAAAACAATAAATATTTCAGAAAATATTTTTCATTTCAAACCTAATACTAAAAATAATTACCTTCATTGTAAAGTTATCTTCCTGAAAAAATTATTTGACAATTGTAAGTATTTTTCATCCTAAATTGGGTAATAATATTTCTAGAAAACATTAAAATTATTTAAAACTTAAGTTAAATTGAAAAAGTCCGGACAAAATTGATAAAAACCGGTTAAAACAATGATAAAAACCATCCGGACTGGACTTTTTCAATATTATCCAGTTTTTTGCCAACCCTGGTGGTGGTACAATATTTGTGAATAGCTCATTGATTTCAAACTCATTTTAAAAATTGATTTTCTTTATTTTCTATTTACAGATTCTCCCACCAGCGACAATAGTGTATTTAATGATACTGGTCGCTATGATGACAATTTGGTGTCAACTGCCAATGAAACTTCTAAAACAAAACAGAAGAAAAAACAAGAAGAAAAATATAAACCTGAAGATACTTTAAACATTAGCGGTCCGAAGTTTGTTACTTTTAACTTCGAAAATAGTTAAGGGGAAGTAAGACCAAATTTCCGTTGAGAGATAAATTTAACAATACAATAAAGAATTATGGTTTACCTATTTCAAACTCTTTTTTCAAACTTTCAATGCTCAATTAGCTCAAGAGAATGTTTGTTTATATTTTCATTCAACAAATAGTATGGAAATTTTCATTTACTGGAGAAAACTGTTACACTGTCATAATAAACTTTGATACTTTGGGAATTATAATGTTAATAATTAAGATGGTTTTACCCCTAGCGGTTGATACAGCAATAAACACGAGGAAAAAAAAACTTCTTTGTGTGTTTATGCTCTATTGACTGCTAGGGGTGAAACCATCTTAATATTAACATTGTATATTGTTCCTCTTTACTTTCTCTATAAATATTTGGAAATTATATTTAATTTTAATCTCAACTAATTTGTATGCCTCACTAAATTGGGTCATATTTAATTTTAGAAATACCAGCAGTACTGAAACTTCATTATATTTAAAATCCTCCTGATTGCCATGTTCACGATTTATACCGGTACATTCTCTGGAGTTTGACGTGTGAGTAAAAATACTAAACCTAAATTAGTTTAAACTCCACAAAAATAATAAAGTAGTTGGCAGCAAAACAGTTGGCCCTAATATTTTAATTTTTAAAATGACAGTGTAGCTTTATGTAGTGAAATACATAAAATTTTCAATTTCCAATAAGTTAGTTTGTAAATATATAAAGTTCTGTATGTGATATGAATATATTTTTATGTAGACTGCCACTTCAAAATTGTTAATAAAATACAATTTGTTATAATAATTTTTGTAAAAGTGATACTGTATCCAATTTGTATAATATGTTTATATTCTCAAAACAATGGTTTTCACTCAATAAAAGTATTTATAAAGTAATTAAGTTTTGTTATATTTATACTGTGTTTTATATATTTAATTGATCAATGAATTAAAGTTATGAGAAAAAACTAGAGTTACCATATTTCCAAACTAAAAAAACAGGAGAGTATGAGACCCTTTAATCTGTCTTTATTTATAAATATTAGAAGGCGTGTTGTCAAGATTTCGAAAAAGGGGGCTAGGTATGCTAAACTGACTTCGAAGACTTTCTGAGGAGCTCCACCATAGTTGACATGACGAAGAATATTTTGAGAAATGAAGGTGAAAACCACCCATTTTTAAGCATATTTTGCAGATATTTCATAAAATGAGATTATTTTATCATAATCTTTCACGATTATGCCTAAATTTCCACTGTTTTAACATCCGTCATTTTAGAGTAATTTTTAGTTTTTTCAAAGGAGGGAGTAATATATTATCCCCGCTGCCTACGTCACAGAAGAAGTGATGACTTCTTGATATTAGGTGTAATGTGATACACTATGATAATCCCAATTAGTACGTTTATAGACAACCAAACTTTTGTAAAAGTGGTTAAGAAAATCTATAGAGCTAAAATCGGCTAAAATATTGTGAGGGCGAAGCCCGAGAGCAATTTTTTTTACTTTTTTCGCCGGAAATGTTAGTCACTCCATTTTTCTGCAGCTTTAAGAAGTTTTTTTAGTAAAAAAAGTTAATTAAAATTTTTATTACATATTTTCATTATAAATGGTAAAAACCAGGAGTTTCAGCCCATTTCTGTAAAACTTACAGGAGGTAAAAAAGAGGGCTGAAAATCAGGAGTACGGTATCCTGGGAAACAGGAGATCTGGTAAGCCTAGTATGTCTTCAAAATTGGGCCATTTTCTTTTCAACTATACCAGCTGTAATGGATCATAAATCGGTCGATTTTCCTTAGTAAAAAGTAAATGTTTTCAATAAAAGACATAAAAAAAAATCGGTGTAACACTTTGAATCAATGTTCTTATGAGCTAAATAAATTTAGTAAAATGTCATGTTCTTCTGATGTCGAAAGTGAAATAAAAAATATTACGACTTGCACAATCACATCTTTTTCGGGAAGGGGACGAGTAAATAAATGAACTTGTACAAAACAAGAGGCTCATATAAATTTCAGCCCCGGGCAAACAGAGTTCTTTATCCGCCATTGTAAGTGTCTCAGGGGTGGCGCTAGGGGAGGGTCCGGGGGGGCACGTGCCCCCACGTCGGGGCTACTGTGCCCCCCCCCGTCGGGGCT